>JAZAVI010000224.1:0-192861 GCA_036326025.1 Chrosomus eos
TGTGCCTGGCAGATTTTGCTTCGGAGTGCCGCATCGTGTATGGTCAGCAAGCGGAAGGCAAAAATGTTCACCGGCTGCTCAACGGCATGGGTTTTTTTCAGAAAAGAACGTCTGGGAAGGCTGCAGTAATTAGGTTTGCACGGTATTCTGAGAAAAAACAACCCGAAAAGTTTTACGGTAGATTACTGAAGCTTTATATGCCACATCGGACCAACGAACAGCTAAAACCTCCAAGATTTCCAACATACGAGACGTTTTACAAAGGTGCAAAAGTGGAACTACCTACTCACCCTGGTTTGCTGATTCCTGTCTGTGCCATAGTTCAAGTACACAAGGAGAAGTTTGAAAAACACAGCGAAGAGTTGGACAAGGCATTTGATCAGCTGCAAGAGCAAGGACCGTCTGAGAACGCATGGAACGCTTTTGCACCTGAAGTAGAAGTGGATCGCTTGGAGTGCATTGCCGAACGACAAGACATCATTCCGGATGATGAGGACGTACAAGATAATGTCCCAGAATTCCAGGTTCTTGAACATGGAGACGGGGTCGTGCCACAAATAGAGGCACCGCAGATGAGTGTTGAATTTGTCAGGAGGTTGTTTAGGAGTCTAAACGAGACGCAGGCAGCCATATTCTACACGGTCTGCCAGTGGTGTCAGAAGCGTGTGTGGGGTCATAATCCAGAACAGTTTTTCTACTTCGTGTCAGGTGGTGCTGGTTGTGGCAAATCACACGTCATCAAGTGCATATACACGGAAGCCACCAAGATTCTGCGACAACTGCCTCGACTACGGGAGGAAGGGGATCTCTCCGTGCCCACGGTGCTCTTGAGTGCGTTTACTGGAACGGCAGCATTCAACATCAACGGAAAAACGCTGCATTCAATTTTGAAACTTCCGAGGAATCTGAAGCCACCGTATCAAGGACTTGGAAACGCCCTAGATGAGCTTCGAGCAACACTACGCGACGTGGAGATTCTTATCATCGATGAAGTGTCCATGATTTCAAAGGATCTTTTTGCCTACATAAACTGGAGATTTCAGCAAATCAAAGGCAGCAAGAAACCATTCGGGGGAATCTCTGTCCTCGCTGTGGGCGACTTTTATCAACTGCCACCTCTGGGTAAAGCCAAACCACTCTGCGTGTACGAAGACGATGTTTTGGACTTCTGGAAAGACCATTTCCAAATGGTTACTCTCTCTGAGATCATGCGTCAGAAAGAAGACTTGGCTTTTGCCCAACTTTTAAACCGCATACGGGTGAAGCAGAAGACCGACAACCTTGCCGAAGAAGATCGAGCTTTGTTACTCCAGGCTGTGAAGGACCCCAAAGACTGCCCGTGTGATGCACTGCATGTATTTGCCACCAACAAGGAAGTCCACAGACACAACACTGAAACAATCCATGCTCTTCACACTGACATCATTACCATCGATGCCGAAGACTACAGGAAAGACCCAAGAACGGGAGGGATGAAGAGACAAACGAAGCCCGTCACCGGTAAAAAGGACGACTTGCCTGACACCATACAAATTGCGTTGGGAGTACGCATAATGGTGACTAGGAATTTGGATGTCGAGGACGGCCTATGCAATGGGTGCTTTGGGAAAATTTCTCGTATTGTCAATAAGACAAAAGATGGAATCGACACCGTACACATGCTAGGGCTTCAGCTCGACAATCCACATGCAGGCAAGAAACATCGCAAAAGGGTGCAAGGTGAAGAAGACGACTTTGTGTACATCGAGAGATCCGAAGAAAGTCTAAGGAAAGGAGCGGTTCGTCGACAATTCCCCATCAAGTTGGCCTACGCCTGCACAGCTCACAAAGTCCAAGGCATGACGTTGGAGAATGCCGTGGTTTCACTGAAGAAGATTTTCGAGCCGGGAATGGCCTACGTTGCCCTCAGCAGAACGACCTCGCTTCGTGGACTACACATCACGGACTTCAACGAAAAGAAGATCTATGCCGATGCTACAGTCACAGCATCGTTGGAAAAGATGACAAGAGCATCATTCGACGGAATCATGCCACTTTTGCAGCAGGTGAGGGAAACCAACATGGATCAAACATTTAAAATAATTCATCACAACACAGAAGGACTGTCATCCCACATCGAAGATATCCGATGCCATCACGAACTGCTTCTCTCGGATATTCTTTGCATGACGGAAACTCACCTGACCGGGTCACTCATATCACCCCACGTCCAATTGGAAGGGTACAACGCATTTATGCGAAACAGACATGCCTCCTACTCGACACACCAAGAAATTGCAAAGAAAGCTGGTGGTGGAGTCGCAATCTATTGCAAAGAGCATATTTCAGCTCAGGCTAGGCAGTTTGTGCAAAATGTGACCGATCTGGAGTATGTCGTCATCAAAGTAGATAGCCCGATCAAAGCGACAATCGCTGCTGTGTACAGGCCGCCACACTACGGATTTGAAGAGTTCTCGAAAAACTTGAAGAGTCTGCTGGATTATTTGGACATGGTGGACGAACATCCCACACTAATCTGTGGAGATTTTAATGAGGATCTCCTCTGCGCAGGGAAAAAAACTGTTCTGGAATTGTTTCAGTCTAAAGGATACACGCAACTGATCACCACAGCAACAACCAAAAAGAACACTCTATTGGATCACATATACGTCTCTCGTCCGGATTTGTGCCTTCAGTCAGGTGTCTTGCATAGTTATCATAGTTATCACAATCCCGTGTACTGTATCTTGCGTTAATGAGTTTTTGTGATGGACCGATATTGTTGTGTGTTGTGGTAGGTAGTATACCATACGGAACCGTTGGCCACTGAACACCAGCTTTTACGTTGGCAGTGGGGGCTCGACAGCCTTAGCCAAACGGGTTGGCGCGTATGGTTGGGTTGTTAAGTAGTTTGCCATACGGAACCGTTGCCACTGAACCTGCATTATCAACGACACAAGGGCTCAACAGCCTTCAAATATTCAAACGGGTTGGCGCGTATGGTCGGGTTGAGATTGTGGTGTTAGAGATTTTGGTTAGGAGATTGTGGCGTTAGAGATTTTGGTTAGGAGATTGTGGTTAGGTCATGCCAAGGGTTTATACCACTGAGCTACGAAGAAGGAGCAACCTCAGCAGCAGGAAGGACGGAGGAGGAGTGTGACAGCTCCAGGGAGGACACAGACAGTCAGAGCAACAGTGGCAGTAAGTTATAAAAGACAAGGGAAAGAGAGAAGTAGCAAGACACCATTGTACTGTTTGATTTTGACCTTATAACATACATTTAAATTTCAATTGATGTTCAATCTACACAATTTGTGACAGTCTGTGCGGGATATGCAGTCCCCTGCTATTCTATGATTGATATGTGCCCTTTTGTAAAGTTGCAGGAAGAATTGGGAGACCATAGCAGTCCTGTCTGGATATGAGTGTGCAATATACCTTCTAAAGCTAAGTGTTAAAAGATTTTGCTTTAGTCAGTGTACTACTGTTTTTTATAACCACATTTGAATGTAAATGTTATATTTTAATCTGATTTTGATGTTTTTCAGGAACCGGCCAATTGAAGTCAGATTGTCTGAGAAGATCACGTGTGCCTCAACTGGATACCAGCTTATGTGCTCATTTCTTTCCGTAAGTTTTATTTCAGAGTTTACTTTCTTGCTTTTTTAGTTTATTAGCATTATTTTATGTAGTGATTCCATTATTCATTCATTCTTTCATTCATTATCCAGAGGACGGGACCAAATGACTGAAGAATGAAGCAGAGGAAGAAGCACACTGAGGTAAAGTTGGTCTCTGAGGGTTAAAGTGTATGATGGTTCTCAGAAGTGAGAGAGCAAAAATTGTCTCTTGCAAGAAACTTTATGCTCCAAGTCTTGGAGAAAAAGAAAAAAAAAATCACTAACACTATCATATGTGTTTTACCACCTCTTCCTCAGGATATCCAGCCTTTATGCAGTGTCAGATCCAGCGGCTAGACGACGGGAGATGCTTCATTACACCACATTGCATCTCATCATTGGATGCACAATTAATTCATTTTAATATATTTATAAATGGTTTTACATTATATTAAATCATTGCTTTCTATTTGTAGATATATTAATATATCATATATTAGCTTAAATAAGAGTGTTATAATGTGTACGCCGTGCCAGAGGAGGATGGGCTCCCCCTGCTGAGTCTGGTTCCTCTCAAGGTTTTTTTATAATCTCCCTTAAGGAGTTTTTTTCCTTGCCACTGTCGCCATTGGCTTGCTCACTGGGGGTTGTTGTGCCAGGTCCTGTCCCTCCCGGGTCCCTACCGACCAACAACGGTTAGCGGATTGACAAAGATATTATCATTTAAATCATAAAAATGTAAATAAAATTAATTTGAAATCAAAATTAAATCATGTTATAGCTCAGTCACTTACAATAAAGCAGTAAGCCTTAAACAGAGTACTTAAATGTACTTTTACCAGTATTCTGCCAAAATTAAAGCTTGAGGGTTAGAAATGATAAAAGTGAAGAATTTAAAACAAATTTGAAAGTGAAGAATTTATCAAATAAATGTTAGTATTGTGTAAAATAGGTTATCAGATAAGCTATGGCATCAATTATAAATTGTATTATTAATTGCATTTCTGTTTTCATTTTTATAATAGAGGTAATGCCGGAAAGAGAAGTTTTTAATAAGAAGTATTTCTAATAACTAGTACAACAATATAAGATCTAATCCATTTGCTGGATGGGATTTGGCACAACAGGCGTTTTTCTAAATCTTACAAATAAACATTTTGTGTGAATTGGCATTCAGCATTTTTGTCTTTATTGAATTTTACACAATAAGAATATTTTCTTGTGAACTTCAGAGAAGATCCAGGAAATTCACAGATGGTAAGAGGGCAATTTAAAAACTTACATTTAAATTAGCTTTATATAGACCATTTTGAAAGATGTAAACAACACTGGTCCAGAAGTACTTCTGTTTCTGTTTTTTAAAACTACATAAAAGCTGGAATAAAATACAACCAACAGAACATATTAAACTGAATCAAAAAGTTAAACAAACATCTTTAAGATGTTTTCTTTACATGTGAAATAAAACAGTTACAAACTGAAACGGGAAGTGTTTCTGGACCAGTGTTGTTTACATCTTGCAAAATGGTCTATACTTTAAAAATCAAGACCACACAACATTAACAGGATATCAACAATCAAACAAAGAATGACATGCATACAAGACACGTCTGTTCCTGTTGTCTTCACTGTACAGCATCAATATGTTTTTCTAATCCAGAAGTGTGCATCATTTGAGGAACATCGATACATTTAGAAAGAATCATTATTTATATTCGTATTCCAATAAATTATGCGACCTGATGAGCATTAGTGGCTTCCAGTGATCGCTGTCATGACCAGGTGGTGTGGTATGGTTTTGTCATATAATTTTCTCATTTCTTAATTCTAAACTTTAAAATACTTTAATGAGTGAGTGTTTCAACCAGGTCCGGTACCCGAACTGGGTGAGGCGGGGCTTTAGCACTTTGCATAGTCGTCTAGGTTGACTAAAACGCGCTCCCTACTGAGTCTCAAAGGGAAAAGCACTAGCTGCGTTTTTCTCGAACGTGAGGAGTGACACCTTTGAACAGGAAGTGCCTGTGATGAGAGCTATCTGAATGTGAAAGTATGCGACTTAAAGATCCACCGTCTTCTGTACATGCACGTGGTAATATACATTTTCCATTCTGCCCAGGAAAATGTATTAATACAGATTTTCCATTAATTCTAGAAAACATACACACAATATCATCAGATATAAGCATATTCCTATACTGGCATAGACAAATCAAACCTTTCAAAGGTAAGAAATATCCTCCTGGGTCCCAAGAATAGACTTTTGTCCACTGTAGTGGACATTATATTTTAGAGAATTTCTCTGACATCATACATGTCACGACCTGGGTGTCCTGTGAAGAGCAGATTCAGGACTTTTCAGAGACACCAAATATTAGGAGGTTTCACCATAAAAACAACTTCTCCTTGGTCTTTAAATATGTCTGACATTAATTTAGTGATCAAATGTAGCATTCTTATGGAAATGTAATAATATATTGTAATTATAATTTAAATTGGACTACTTTTCAAATTGTATTTCATAAAACAACAACTCAGGAAAATGTCTGCCATAAGGAAAATAAGCCATATCTCAGCATCAGAATATCATACAAATATGATATTATTTCATCTATATATGTATAATCGGACGAAAAAAGTCCCATAGACTTAACATTGACACAAAATTTGTAATATATCTTTTGACCAGAAGGTCACAGAGACTTGGGGTTGGGCTCTTTTGACTCGGCCTATCAAGCAGCCAATTAGTACTGACATAAAAACTTCATATTTACGCCCTAGCAACCACTTTAGGCAGCCTAGCAACCATAAAACAACATATTCAACCCATATCTCAGCTCCAGAAAATAGAAGAAACATGGAGTTTGCCTTTTTTGACTCAGACTGTCAACTAGTCTTTAAATATCATCTTATAAACTGTATAATCACACCATAGCAACCATATAGGGTACCCTAGTAACCACCTGGACACATGAATAAGCCATATCTCAGCCCCAGAACATCGTACAGACATGTTTGTTGGCTCGTATGCAATCATGTACCACACCCTAGCAACCGAGCGGCGAGTTTTGCCACTGCAAGCACCATTTCACATTTTCTCCTGGAAATGTACATTCTAGTTATTATTATTATTCTTCTTCTTCTTCCGCCGCTTTTTTGGCGCGTAACTAGTCCCGCAGTTTTGGTCACAGACCCACGAATGAGGCGTCAAATCGTGCGGATTATTCGGGAATGGTGTGCTATGACTTTTATAAGCGTTCGGGGGTACGATGTTTGCCCCAGGGGCAAAAAAGCTGCCGAAAAATCCCATAGACTTAACATTACGACAAAGTTTGACGACTCGTAGCTCTGAGCGAGGATTTCGCAGAAGCGTGTGATTTACCACATTTGAAGAGGCTGACAGGCTCTGTAAGAACATACCTCAAAATGGGGTAAAAGTTGCACCCCTGAGGGGCAGGAATTGCCCAAAGTTGCCCCATAGACTTAACATGGTGAAATTTGAAGACTCGTAGCTCAGATCGAGATTTTCGCAGAAACGTGTGATTTGCCACATTTGAAGAGGCTGACAGGGTCTGTAAGAACATACCTATAAATGGGGTAAAAGTTGCACCCCTGGGGGGCAGGAGCTGCCCAAAGTTGCCCCAAACCCCCATTGACTTAACATTGTGAAAAATTTGATGACTCGTAGCTCAGAAATCAGATTTCCCAGAAGCGTGTGATTTGCCACATTTGAAGAGGCTGACAGGCTCTGTAAGAACATACCACACAATGGGGTAAAAGTTGCACCCCTGGGGGGCAGGAGCTGCCCAAAATTGCCCCATTGACTTACTATGGTGTAGGACGGCCCATGAAATGGGCCGTCCTACACCATAGAAACCGCTTTTATATTGAACATAACTCTGGATCCCAGTGTCGTAGAGACAAAGGGGCGGGCTCATTTTACTCAGACGGCCAATCAGTGTCTCAAGATCATTGTGAAGCTATCAAGCCACGCCCTAGCAACCATTTAGAGCTCCTTAGCAACAAGTTCCATAGACTTCCATTAAAAGAGATCAAAGGGATATCTCAGGATATAAGTGTCATAGAAACATGAGGGTGGGCTCGTTTGACTCGGGCCAGCAAACAGCCAATCCTGAATCACCTCTACACTTACTGGCCACGCCCTAGCAACCATTATCGAGCACCTTAGCAACCAAAATCCAAAGAGGGATATCTTCCATTCTGAATGTCACAGAGGCATGGGAGTTGGTTTATATCATTCATACTGACAAGCAGCCTTTGGAGTTTCATGATTGGCAGCTGCCAAGCCACTCCCTAGCAACCAAACAGAGTACCCTAGCAACCATTTTGCAAGACCTATATCTCTACATGTAAACATCGTATAGAGATGGGGGTTGGTTTATACATTCAAATTGACTTTGGAGCTTCATGATTGGCAGCTGCCAAGCCACTCCCTAGCAACCAAACATAGTACCCTAGCAACCGTTTTGCAAGACCAATATCTCTAAATCAGAACATCGTATAGAGATGGGGGTTGGCTCTTTTGACTCATGCTAGCAAACAGGACTTGCTACATGCTACACATGCTAGCAGTGAATAGCTACATGCTAATATTGATTAGCTAAGTGTTAAATCATGCCAAGAAAATGCTACAAATTCCATAGTAACCATCTGTGACATCTACCAACCACCTAGTAACACCATAGCAACCACCAGAATACCCTAGCAACCGCCTAGCAACCACCCAGAATACCCTAGCAACCGCCTAGCAACGCCCTAGCAACTACCCAGAATACCCTAGCAACCGCCTAGCAACCACCCAGAACACCCTAGCAACCGCCTACCAACCATCCAGAATACCCTAGCAACCGCCTAGCAACCGCCTAGCAACCATCCAGAATACCCTAGCAACCGCCTAGCAACGCCCTAGCAACCACCCAGAACACCCTAGCAACCGCCTAGCAACCACCCAGAACACCCTAGCAACCGCCTAGCAACCACCCAGAACACCCTAGCAACCGCCTAGCAACGCCCTAGCAACCACCCAGAATACCCTAGCAACCGCCTAGCAACCACCCAGAACACCCTAGCAACCGCCTAGCAACCATCCAGAATACCCTAGCAACCGCCTAGCAACGCGCTAGCAACCACCCAGAACACCCTAGCAACCGCCTAGCAACCACCCAGAACACCCTAGCAACCGCCTAGCAACCACCCAGAACGCCCTAGCAACCGCCTAGCAACCATCCAGAATACCCTAGCAACCATTCAGAACACCCTAGCAACGCCCTAGTAACCACCCAGAATACCCTAGCAACCGCCTAGCAACCACCCAGAACACCCTAGCAACCGCCTAGCAACCGCCTAGCAATGCCCTAGCAACCACCCAGAAACACCCTAGCAACCAACCAAAACACCCTAGCAACCGCCTAGCAACCACCCAGAATACCCTAGCAACCGCCTAGCAACGCCCTAGCAACAACCCAGAATACCCTAGCAACCACCTAGCAACCATCCAGAACACCGTAGCAACCGCCTAGAAACAGTATAGCAACCATCCAGAATGCATTAGCAACCACCTAGCAATGCCCTAGCAACCACCTAGCAACCACCCAGAACACCCTAGCAACCACCTAGCAACACCATAGCAACCACCCAGAATACCCTAGCAACCGTCTAGCAATGCCCTAGCAACCACCCAGAATACCCTAGCAACCACCTAGCAACCACCTGAACACATGAATAAGCCATATCTCAGCACCAGAACATCGTACAGACATGTTTGTTGGCTCGTATGCAATCATGTACCACACCCTAGCAACCGAGCGGCGAGTTTTGCCACTGCAAGCACCATTTCACATTTTCTTCTGGAAATGTACATTCTAGTATTGTAATTACTATTCACCTAGACAAAACTTTGGCACGCAACTCCTCCCACATCTTTTTTCGTGGATCCATGAATGAGGTGTCAAAACGACCGGTTTATTGAGAAGAGGTGTGCTATGACTTTTATAAGCGATCAGGTGTACGATGTTCGTCTGGCGGGCGATAATTTTGCCCAAAAATCTCCCATAGACTTAACATTGCCACAAAATTTTTAAAATCATATCTTTGGCTCAGAAGGTCATAGAGGCTTGGGGTTGGGCTCTTTTGATTCGTCCTATTAAGCAGCCAATGAGTAATGACATATCAACTTCATAACCACGCCCTAGCAACCAGTTACAGACCCCTAGCAACCATTGAACAACATTTACAAGCCATATGTCAGCAACAAAACACTGTAAAAACACAGAATTGGGCATTTTTTGACCCAGATGTGCAAATACTCTTTAAATATTACCCCATAAACTGTATGAACAAGCCTTAGCAACCATTTGGAGTTCCCTAGCAACCGTACAAACACATGAATGAGCTATATCTAAGAACCAGAACATCGTATAGACATGGGGCTGTGCTTGTTTGCTTCGGTTGGGAAACCAGTCTGTAAATATCATCATGGTAACTGTGTAACGACACCTTAGCAACCATTTGAAGATACCTAGCAACCATATTGCAACATATAGAAGCCATATATCAGCTCCACATCATTGTACAGACATGGTATTTGGCTCATATGCAATCATGTACCACACCCTAGCAACCGAGCGGCGAGTTTTGCCACTGCAAGCACCATTTCACATTTTCTCCTGGAAATGTACATTCTAGTTAATGGTGCTTGCCTATGGCAAAGCAACATTAGTGTTATTGTGCATACTTATTATTCTTATTTTTATTCTTCTGGCCAAAGTTTGGCACGCTACTCCTCCCGCAGTTTTTGTCACAGACCCATGAATGAGGTGTCAAAACGTGCGGCCTGTTCGGGAATGG
Source organism: Chrosomus eos (assembly GCA_036326025.1). Lineage (NCBI taxonomy): Eukaryota > Metazoa > Chordata > Actinopteri > Cypriniformes > Leuciscidae > Chrosomus > Chrosomus eos. The sequence goes on from JAZAVI010000224.1 coordinate 10,464, forward strand.
TGTGCTATGACTTTTATAAGCGATCGGGGGTACGATGTTCGCCCCAGGGGCGAAAAACGGCCAAAAAAAAACGCATAGACTTAACATGGGGAAAAACTTTGACGAATCATAGCTCAGAGATCAGATTTCACAGAAACGTGTGATTTGCCACATTTGAAGAGACTGACAGGCTCTTTAAGAACATACCCCTAAATGGGGTAAAAGTTGCACCCCTGGGGGGCAGGAGCGGCCCAAAGTTGCCCAAAAAACCCCATTGACTTAACATGGTGAAAAACTTTGAAGAGTCATAGCTCAGAGCTCAGATTTCACAGAAATGTGTGATTTGCCACATTTGAAGAGGCTTACAGGCTCTGTAAGAACATACCTCACAATGGGGTAAAAGTTGCACCCCTGAAGGGCAGGAGCTGCCCAAAGTTGCCCCCATAGACTTACTATGGTGTAGGACGGCCCATGAAATGGGCCGTCCTACACCATAGAAACCGCTTTTATATTGAACATAACTCTGGATCACAGTGTCGTAGAGACAAAGGGGCGGGCTCATTTTACTCAGACGGCCAATCAGTGTCTCAAGATCATTGTGAAGCTATCAAGCCACGCCCTAGCAACCATTTAGAGCTCCTTAGCAACAAGTTCCATAGACCTCCATTAAAAGAGATCAAAGGGATATCTCAGGATATAAGTGTCATAGAAACATGAGGGTGGGCTCGTTTGACTTGGGCCAGCAAACAGCCAATACTGAATCACCTCAACACTTACTGGCCACGCCCTAGCAACCATTATCGAGCACCTTAGCAACCAAAATCCAAAGAGGGATATCTTCCATTCTGAATGTCACAGAGGCATGGGAGTTGGTTTATATCATTCATACTGACAAGCAGCCTTTGGAGTTTCATGATTGGCAGCTGCCAAGCCACTCCCTAGCAACCAAACAGAGTACCCTAGCAACCATTTTGCAAGACCTATATCTCTGCATCAAAACATCGTATAGAGATGGGGGTTGGTTTATACATTCACATTGACTTTGGAGCTTAATGATTGGCAGCTGCCAAGCCACTCCCTAGCAACCAAACAGAGTACCCTAGCAACCGTTTTGCAAGACCTATATCTCTGCATCAGAACATCGTATAGAGATGGGGGTTGGCCCTTTTAACTCATGCTAGCAAACAGGACTTGCTACATGTTACACATGCTAGCAGTGAATAGCTACATGCTAATATTGATTAGCTAAGTGTTAAATCATGCCAAGACAATGCTACAAACTCCATAGTAACCATCTGTGACATCTACCAACCACCTAGTAACACCATAGCAACCACCCAGAACACCCTAGCAACCGCCTAGCAACCACCCAGAATACCCTAGCAACCGCCTAGCAACGCCCTAGCAACCACCCAGAATACCCTAGCAACCGCCTAGTAACCACCCACAACACCTAGCAACCGCCTAGCAACCATCCAGAATACCCTAGCAACCGCCTAGCAACGCCCTAGCAACACCAGAACACCCTAGCACGCTAGCAACACCCTAGCAACCATCAGAACACCCTAGCAACCGCCTAGCAACGCCCTAGCAACCACCCAGAAAACCCTAGCAACCGCCTAGCAACCACCCAGAAACCCACAACACTAGCAACGCCTAGCAACCACCAGAATGCCTAGCAACGCCTAGCAACCATTAGAACACCCTAGCAACCGCCTAGCAACGCCCTAGCAACACCAGAAAACCTAGCAACGCTAGCAACCACCCAGAACACCCTAGCAACCGCCTAGCAACGCCCTAGCAACCACCCAGAATAGCCTAGCAACCGCCTAGCAACCACCCAGAACACCCTAGCAACCGCCTAGCAACCATCCAGAATACCCTAGCAACCGCCTAGCAACCACCCAGAACACCCTAGCAACCGCCTAGCAACCATCCAGAATACCCTAGCAACCATCAGAACCCCCTAGCAACGCCTAGTAACCACCCAGAATACCCTAGCAACCGCCTAGCAACCATCCAGAATACCCTAGCAACCGCCCTAGCAAACCCTAGCAACCACCCAGAACACCCCTAGCAACCGCCTAGCAACCACCCAGAACACCCTAGCAACCGCCTAGCAACCACCCAGAATACCCTAGCAACCGCCTAGCAACGCCCTAGCAACACCCAGAATACCCTAGCAACCGCCTAGCAACCAACCAGAACACCCTAGCAACCACCTAGCAACCAACTGAACACATGAATAAGCCATATCTCAGCACCAGAACATCGTACAGACATGTTTGTTGGCTCGTATGCAATCATGTACCACCCTAGCAACCGAGCGGCGAGTTTTGCCACTGCAAGCACCATTTCACATTTTCTCCTGGAAATGTACATTCTAGTTCTTCTTATTATTCGGACAAAAGTTTGACGCGCTACTCCTCCCGCAGTTTTTGTCACAGACCCATGAATGAGGTGTCAAATCGTGCGGATTATTCGGGAATGGTGTGCTATGACTTTTATAAGCGATCGGGGGTACGATGTTCGCCCCAGGGGCGAAAAACGGCCCAAAAAAAACGCATAGACTTAACATGGGGAAAAACTTTGACGAATCATAGCTCAGAGATCAGATTTCACAGAAACGTGTGATTTGCCACATTTGAAGAGACTGACAGGCTCTTTAAGAACATACCCCTAAATGGGGTAAAAGTTGCACCCTGGGGGCAGGAGCGGCCCAAAGTTGCCCAAAAAACCCCATTGACTTAACATGGTGAAAAACTTTGAAGAGTCATAGCTCAGAGCTCAGATTTCACAGAAATGTGTGATTTGCCACATTTGAAGAGGCTTACATGCTCTGTAAGAACATACCTCACAATTGGGTAAAAGTTGCACCCCTGAGGGGCAGGAGCTGCCCAAAGTTGCCCCATAGACTTACTATGGTGTAGGACGGCCCATGAAATGGGCCGTCCTACACCATAGAAACCGCTTTTATATTGAACATAACTCTGGATCACAGTGTCGTAGAGACAAAGGGGCGGGCTCATTTTACTCAGACGGCCAATCAGTGTCTCAAGATCATTGTGAAGCTATCAAACCACGCCCTAGCAACCATTTAGAGCTCCTTAGCAACAAGTTCCATAGACCTCCATTAAAAGAGATCAAAGGGATATCTCAGGATATAAGTGTTATAGAAACATGAGGATGGGCTCGTTTGACTCGGGCCAGCAAACAGCCAATCCTGAATCACCTCAACACTTACTGGCCACGCCCTAGCAACCATTATCGAGCACCTTAGCAACCAAAATCCAAAGAGGGATATCTTCCATTCTGAATGTCACAGAGGCATGGGAGTTGGTTTATATCATTCATACCGACAAACAGCCTTTGGAGTTTCATGATTGGCAGCTGCCAAGCCACTCCCTAGCAACAAAACAGAGTACCCTAGCAACCATTTTGCAAGACCTATATCTCTGCATCAAAACATCATATAGAGATGGGGGTTGGTTTATACCTTCACAATGGCTTTGGAGTTTCATGATTGGCAGCTGCCAAGCCACTCCCTAGCAACCAAACAGGGTACCCTAGCAACCGTTTTGCAAGACCTATATCTCTGCATCAAAACATTGTATAGAGATGGGGGTTGGCTCTTTTTACTCATGCTAGCAAACAGGACTTGCTACATGCTACACATGCTAGCAGTGAATAGCTACATGCTAATATTGATTAGCTAAGTGTTAAATCATGCCAAGAAAATGCTACAAACTCCATAGTAACCATCTGTGACATCTACCAACCACCTAGTAACACCATAGCAACCACCCAGAATACCCTAGCAACCGCCTAGCAACCACCCAGAATACCCTAGCAACCGCCTAGCAACCACCCAGAATACCCTAGCAACCGCCTAGCAACCACCCAGAATACCCTAGCAACCGCCTAGCAACGCCCTAGCAACTACCCAGAACACCCTAGCAACCGCCTAGCAACCACCCAGAACACCCTAGCAACCGCCTACCAACCATCCAGAATACCCTAGCAACCGCCTAGCAACCGCCTAGCAACCATCCAGAATACCCTAGCAACCGCCTAGCAACGCCCTAGCAACCACCCAGAACACCCTAGCAACCGCCTAGCAACCACCCAAAACACCCTAGCAACCGCCTAGCAACCACCCAGAACACCCTAGCAACCGCCTAGCAACGCCCTAGCAACCACCCAGAATACCCTAGCAACCGCCTAGCAACCACCCAGAACACCCTAGCAACCACCTAGCAACCATCCAGAATACCCTAGCAACCGCCTAGCAACGCCCTAGCAACCACCCAGAACACCCTAGCAACCGCCTAGCAACCACCCAGAACACCCTAGCAACCGCCTAGCAACCACCCAGAATACCCTAGCAACCACCTAGCAACGCCATAGCAACCACCCAGAATACCCTAGCAACCGCCTAGCAACCACCCAGAACACCCTAGCAACCGCCTAGCAACCATCCAGAATACCCTAGCAACCATTCAGAACACCCTAGCAACACCCTAGTAACCACCCAGAATACCCTAGCAACCGCCTAGCAACCACCCAGAACACCCTAGCAACTGCCTAGCAACCGCCTAGCAATGCCCTAGCAACCACCCAGAACACCTAGCAACCAACCAAAACACCCTAGCAACCGCCTAGCAACCACCCAGAATACCCTAGCAACCGCCTAGCAACGCCCTAGCAACAACCCAGAATACCCTAGCAACTGCCTAGCAACCAACCAGAACACCCTAGCAACCGCCTAGAAACAGTATAGCAACCATCCAGAATACATTAGCAACCACTAGCAATGCCCTAGCAACCACCCAGAATACCCTAGCAACCACCTAGCAACCACCCAGTACACCCTAGCAACCACCTAGCAACACCATAGCAACCACCCAGAATACCCTAGCAACCGTCTAGCAATGCCCTAGCAACCACCCAGAATACCCTAGCAACCACCTAGCAACCACCTGAACACATGAATAAGCCATATCTCAGCACCAGAACATCGTACAGACATGTTTGTTGGCTCGTATGCAATCATGTACCACACCCTAGCAACCGAGCGGCGAGTTTTGCCACTGCAAGCACCATTTCACATTTTCTTCTGGAAATGTACATTCTAGTTAATGGTGCTTGCTGAAAGCAAGGCAACATTAGTGTTATTGTGCATACTTATTATTCTTATTTTTATTCTTCTGGCCAAAGTTTGGCGCGCTACTCCTCCCGCAGTTTTTGTCACAGACCCATGAATGAGGTGTCAAAACGTGCGGCCTGTTCGGGAATGGTGTGCTATGACTTTTATAAGCGATCGGGGGTACGATGTTCGCCCCAGGGGCGAAAAAACGGCCAAAAAAAAACGCATAGACTTAACATGGGGAAAAACTTTGACGAATCATAGCTCAGAGATCAGATTTCACAGAAACGTGTGATTTGCCACATTTGAAGAGACTGACAGGCTCTTTAAGAACATACCCCTAAATGGGGTAAAAGTTGCACCCCTGGGGGGCAGGAGCGGCCCAAAGTTGCCCAAAAAACCCCATTGACTTAACATGGTGAAAAACTTTGAAGAGTCATAGCTCAGAGCTCAGATTTCACAGAAATGTGTGATTTGCCACATTTGAAGAGGCTTACAGGCTCTGTAAGAACATACCTCACAATGGGGTAAAAGTTGCACCCCTGAGGGGCAGGAGCTGCCCAAAGTTGCCCCCATAGACTTACTATGGTGTAGGACGGCCCATGAAATGGGCCGTCCTACACCATAGAAACCGCTTTTATATTGAACATAACTCTGGATCCCAGTGTCGTAGAGACAAAGGGGCGGGCTCATTTTACTCAGACGGCCAATCAGTGTCTCAAGATCATTGTGAAGCTATCAAGCCACGCCCTAGCAACCATTTAGAGCTCCTTAGCAACAAGTTCCATAGACTTCCATTAAAAGAGATCAAAGGGATATCTCAGGATATAAGTTTCATAGAAACATGAGGGTGGGCTCGTTTGACTCGGGCCAGCAAACAGCCAATCCTGAATCACCTCAACACTTACTGGCCACGCCCTAGCAACCATTATCGAGCATCTTAGCAACCAAAATCCAAAGAGGGATATCTTCCATTCTGAATGTCACAGAGGCATGGGAGTTGGTTTATATCATTCATACTGACAAGCAGCCTTTGGAGTTTCATGATTGGCAGCTGCCAAGCCACTCCCTAGCAACCAAACAGAGTACCCTAGCAACCATTTTGCAAGACCTATATCTCTACATGTAAACATCGTATATAGATGGGGGTTGGTTTATACATTCACATTGACTTTGGAGCTTCATGATTGGCAGCTGCCAAGCCACTCCCTAGCAACCAAACATACTACCCTAGCAACCGTTTTGCAAGACCAATATCTCTGCATCAGAACATCGTATAGAGATGGGGGTTAGCTCTTTTGACTCATGTTAGCAAACAGGACTTGCTACATGCTACACATGCTAGCAGTGTATAGCTACATGCTAATATTGATTAGCTAAGTGTTAAATCATGCCAAGAAAATGCAACAAACTCCATAGTAACCATCTGTGACATCTACCAACCACCTAGTAACACCATAGCAACCACCCAGAATACCCTAGCAACCGCCTAGCAACCACCCAGAATACCCTAGCAACTGCCTAGCAACGCCCTAGCAACCACCCAGAATACCCTAGCAACCGCCTAGCAACCACCCAGAACACTCTAGCAACCGCCTAGCAACCACCCAGAATACCCTAGCAACCGCCTACCAACGCCCTAGCAACCACCCAGAACACCCTAGCAACCACCTAGCAACCACCTAGCAACACCCTAGCAACCATTCAAAACACCTTAGCAACCACCTAGCAACGCCCTAGCAACCACCCAGAATACCCTAGCAACCACCTAGCAACCACCCAGAACACCCTAGCAACCGCCTAGCAACCATCCAGAATACCCTAGCAACCGCCTAGCAACGCCCTAGCAACCACCCAGAACACCCTAGCAACCGCCTAGCAACCGCCTAGCAACCATCCAGAATACCCTAGCAACCGCCTAGCAACACCCTAGCAACCACCCAGAACACCCTAGCAACCACCTAGCAACCACCCAGAACACCCTAGCAACCACCTAGCAACACCCTAGCAACCATTCAGAACACCCTAGCAACGCCCTAGTAACCACCCAGGATACCCTTACAACCGCCTAGCAACCACCCAGAACACCCTAGCAACCGCCTAGCAACCATCCAGAATACCCTAGCAACCGCCTAGCAACCACCCAGAACACCCTAGCAACCACCTAGCAACACCCTAGCAACCATTCAGAACACCCTAGCAACGCCCTAGTAACCACCCAGGATACCCTTACAAACGCCTAGCAACCATCCAGAATACCCTAGCAACCGCCTAGCAACGCCCTGGCAACCACCCAGAACATCCTAGCAACGCCCTAGCAACCAACCAAAACACCCTAGCAACCACCCAGAATACCCTAGCAACGATCTAGAAAAACCCTAGCAACCACCCAGAATACCCTAGCAACCGCATAGCAACCACCCAGAACACCCTAGCAACTGCCTTGCATCATCATAGCAAACTCCAAGAACACCCTAGCAACCGGGTGGTGTTTTTTGCCACTGCAAGCACCATTTCACATTTTCTTCTGGAAATGTACATTCTAGTTAATGGTGCTTGCCTATGGCAAAGCAACATTAGTGTTATTGCTCATACTTATTATTCTTCTTCTTCTTCTTCTTCTTCTTCCACTTTTTTTTCGGCGCGTAACTAGTCCCGCATTTTTTGTCACAGACCCATGAATGAGGTGTCAAATCGTGCGGATTATTCGGGAATGGTGTGCTATGACTTTTATAAGCGATCGGGGGTACGATGTTCGCCCCAGGGGCGAAAAACGGCCCAAAAAAAACGCATAGACTTAACATGGGGAAAAACTTTGACGAATCATAGCTCAGAGATCAGATTTCACAGAAACGTGTGATTTGCCACATTTGAAGAGGCTGACAGGCTCTTTAAGAACTTACCCCTAAATGGGGTAAAAGTTGCACCCCTGGGGGCAGGAGCTGCCCAAAGTTGCCCAAAAAACCCCATTGACTTAACATGGTGAAAAACTTTGAAGAGTCATAGCTCAGAGCTCAGATTTCACAGAAATGTGTGATTTGCCACATTTGAAGAGGCTTACAGGCTCTGTAAGAACATACCTCACAGTGGGGTAAAAGTTGCACCCCTGAGGGGCAGGAGCTGCCCAAAGATGCCCCCATAGACTTACTATGGTGTAGGACGGCCCATGAAATGGGCCGTCCTACACCATAGAAACCGCTTTTATATTGAACATAACTCTGGATCCCAGTGTCGTAGAGACAAAGGGGCGGGCTCATTTTACTCAGACGGCCAATCAGTGTCTCAAGATCATTGTGAAGCTATCAAGCCACGCCCTAGCAACCATTTAGAGCTCCTTAGCAACAAGTTCCATAGACTTCCATTAAAAGAGATCAAAGGGATATCTCAGTATATAAGTGTCATAGAAACATGAGGGTGGGCTCGTTTGACTCGGGCCAGCAAACAGCCAATCCTGAATCACCTCAACACTTACTGGCCACGCCCTAGCAACCATTATCGAGCACCTTAGCAACCAAAATCCAAAGAGGGATATCTTCCATTCTGAATGTCACAGAGGCATGGGAGTTGGTTTATATCATTCATACTGACAAGCAGCCTTTGGAGTTTCATGATTGGCAGCTGCCAAGCCACTCCCTAGTAACCAAACAGAGTACCCTAGCAACCATTTTGCAAGACCTATATCTCTACATGTAAACATCGTATAGAGATGGGGGTTGGTTTATACATTCACATTGACTTTGGAGCTTCATGATTGGCAGCTGCCAAGCCACTCCCTAGCAACCAAACATAGTACCCTAGCAACCGTTTTGCAAGACCAATATCTCTGCATCAGAACATCGTAGAGAGATGGGGGTTGGCTCTTTTGACTCATGCTAGCAAACAGGACTTGCTACATGCTACACATGCTAGCAGTGAATAGCTACATGCTAATATTGATTAGCTAAGTGTTAAATCATGCCAAGAAAATGCTACAAATTCCATAGTAACCATCTGTGACATCTACCAACCACCTAGTAACACCATAGCAACCACCCAGAATACCCTAGCAACCGCCTAGCAACCACCCAGAATACCCTAGCAACCGCCTAGCAACGCCCTAGCAACTACCCAGAATACCCTAGCAACCCCCTAGCAACCACCTAGAACACCATAGCAACCGCCTAGCAACCATCCAGAATACCCTAGCAACCGCCTAGCAACGCCCTAGCAACCACCCAGAACACCCTAGCAACCGCCTAGCAACCACCCAGAACACCCTAGCAACCGCCTAGCAACCACCCAGAACACCCTAGCAACCGCCTAGCAACGCCCTAGCAACCACCCAGAACACCCTAGCAACCGCCTAGCAACCACCCAGAATACCCTAGCAACCGCCTAGCAACCACCCAGAACACCCTAGCAACCGCCTAGCAACGCCCTAGTAACCACCCAGAACACCCTAGCAACCGCCTAGCGACCAACCAAAAAACCCTAGCAACCGCCTAGCAACCACCCAGAACACCCTAGCAACCACCTAGCAACACCCCTAGCAACCATTCAGAATACCTTAGCAACCACCTAGCAACGCCCTAGCAACCACCCAGAATACCCTAGCAACCGCATAGCAACGCCCTTGCAACCACCCAGAATACCCTAGCAACCACCTAGCAACGCCCTAGCAACATCCCAGAATACCCTAGCAACCGCCTAGCAACCACCCAGAACACCCTAGCAACCGCCTAGAAACACTATAGCAACCATCCAGAATACATTAGCAACCACCTAGCAATGCCCTAGCAACCACCCAGAATACCCTAGCAACCACCTAGCAACCGCCTAGCAACCACCCAGAACACCCTAGCAACCACCTAGCAACCACCTAGTAACACCATAGCAACCACCCAGAATACCCTAGCAACCGTCTAGCAATGCCCTAGCAACCACCTAGAATACCCTAGCAACCACCTAGCAACCACCTGAACACATGAATAAGCCATATCTCAGCCCCAGAACATCGTACAGACATGTTTGTTGGCTCGTATGCAATCATGTACCACACCCTAGCAACCGAGCGGCGAGTTTTGCCACTGCAAGCACCATTTCACATTTTCTCCTGAAAATGTACATTCTAGTGTTGTAATTACTATTCACCCAGACAAAACTTTGGCACGCAACTCCTCCCACATCTTTTGTCGTAGATCCATAAATGAGGTGTCAAATCGACCGGTTTATTGAGGAGAGGTGTGCTATGACTTTTATAAGCGATCAGGTGTACGATGTTCGTCTGGTGGGCGATAATTTTGCCTAAAAATCTCCCATAGACTTAACATTGGCACAAAATTTGTAAAATCATATCTTTGGCTCAGAAGGTCATAGAGGCTTGGGGTTGGGCTCTTTTGATTCGTCCTATTAAGCAGCCAATGAATAGTGACATATCATCTTCATAACCACGCCCTAGCAACTAGTTACAGACCCCTAGCAACCATTGAACAACATTTACAAGATATATGTCAGCAACAAAACACTGTAAAAACACAGATTTGGGCATTTTTTTGACCCAGATGTACAAATACTCTTTAAATATTAACCCATAAACTGTATGAACAAGCCTTAGCAACCATTTGGAGTTCCCTAGCAACCGTACAAACACATGAATGAGCTATATCTAAGAACCAGAACATTGTATAGACATGGGGCTGTGCTTGTTTGCTTCGGTTGGGAAACCAGTCTGTAAATATCATCATGGTAACTGTGAAACGACACCTTAGCAACCATTTGAAGATACCTAGCAACCATATTGCAACATATAGAAGCCATATTTCAGCTCAACAACATTGTACAAACATGGTTTTTGGCTCATATGCAATCAAATACCACACCCTAGCAACCGAGCGGCGAGTTTTGCCACAGCAAGCACCATTTCACATTTTCTTCTGGAAATGTACATTCTAGTGTTGTAATTACTATTCACCTAGACAAAACTTTGGCACGCAACTCCTCCCACATCTTCTGTCGTAGACCCATGAATGAGGTGTCAAATCGACCGGTTTATTGGGGAGAGGTGTGCTATGACTTTTATAAGCGATCAGGTGTACGATGTTCGTCTGGCGGGCGAAAATTTTGCCAAAAATCTCCCATAGACTTAACATTGGCAAAAATTTGAAAAATCATATCTTTGGCTCAGAAGGTCATAGAGGCTTGGGGTTGGGCTCTTTTGATTCGTCCTATTAAGCAGCAATGAGTAGTGACATATCAACTTCATAACCACGCCCTAGCAACCAGTTACAGGCCCCTAGCAACCATTGAACAACATTTACAAGCCATATCTCAGCAACAAAACATTGTAAAAACACAGAGTTGGCATTTTTTGACCCAGATGTGCAAATACTCTTTAAATATTACCCCATAAACTGTATAACAAGCCTTGGCAACCATTTGGAGTACCCTAGCAACCGTACAAACACATGAATGAGCTATATCTCAGAACCAGAAATCATATAGACATGGGGCTGTGCTTTTTTCTTTCGGTTGGGAAACCAGTCTGTAAATATCATCATGGTAACTGTGTAACCACACCTTAGCAACCATTTGAAGATACCTAGCAACCATATTGCAACATATAGAAGCCATATTTCAGCTCCACAACATTCGTACAGACATGGTTTTTGGCTCTATGCAATCATGTACCACACCCTAGCAACCGAGCGGCGAGTTTTGCCACTGCAAGCACCATTTCACATTTTCTCCTGGAAATGTACATTCTAGTTAATGGTGCTTGCCTATGGCAAAGCAACATTAGTGTTATTGTGCATACTTATTATTCTTCTTATTCTTCACTTTTTTTTTCGGCGCGTAACTCCTCCCGCAGTTTTTGTCACAGACCCATGAATGAGGTGTCAAAACGTGCGGCCTATTCGGGAATGGTGTGCTATGACTTTTATAAGCGATCGGGGGTACGATGTTCGCCCCAGGGGCGAAAAACGGCCCAAAAAAAACGCATAGACTTAACATGGGGAAAAACTTTGACGAATCATAGCTCAGAGATCAGATTTCACAGAAACGTGTGATTTGCCACATTTGAAGAGGCTGACAGGCTCTTTAAGAACATACCCTAAATGGGGTAAAAGTTGCACCCCTGGGGGGCAGGAGCTGCCCAAAGTTGCCCAAAAAACCCCATTGACTTAACATGGGGAAAAACTTTGAGAGTCATAGCTCAGAGCTCAGATTTCACAGAAATGTGTGATTTGCCACATTTGAAGAGGCTTACAGGCTCTGTAAGAACATACCTCACAGTGGGGTAAAAGTTGCACCCCTGAGGGGCAGGAGCTGCCCAAAGTTGCCCCCATAGACTTACTATGGTGTAGGACGGCCCATGAAATGGGCCGTCCTACACCATAGAAACCGCTTTTATATTGAACATAACTCTGGATCACAGTGTCGTAGAGACAAAGGGGCGGGCTCATTTTACTCAGACGGCCAATCAGTGTCTCAAGATCATTGTGAAGCTATCAAGCCACGCCCTAGCAACCATTTAGAGCTCCTTAGCAACAAGTTCCATAGACCTCCATTAAAAGAGATCAAAGGGATATCTCAGGATATAAGTGTCATAGAAACATGAGGGTGGGCTCGTTTGACTCGGGCCAGCAAACAGCCAATCCTGAATCACCTCAACACTTACTGGCCACGCCCTAGCAACCATTATCGAGCACCTTAGCAACCAAAATCCAAAGAGGGATATCTTCCATTCTGAATGTCACAGAGGCATGGGAGTTGGTTTATATCATTCATACTGACAAGCAGCCTTTGGAGTTTCATGATTGGCAGCTGCCAAGCCACTCCCTAGCAACCAAACAGAGTACCCTAGCAACCATTTTGCAAGACCTATATCTCTACATGTAAACATTGTATAGAGATGGGGGTTGGTTTATACATTCATATTGACTTTGGAGCTTAATGATTGGCAGCTGCCAAGCCACTCCCTAGCAACCAAACAGAGTACCCTAGCAACCGTTTTGCAAGACCTATATCTCAGCACCAGAACATCGTATAGAGATGGGGGTTGGCTCTTTTTACTCATGCTAGCAAACAGGACTTGCTACATGCTACACATGCTAGCAGTGAATAGCTACATGCTAATATTGATTAGCTAAGTGTTAAATCATGCCAAGAAAATGCTACAAACTCCATAGTAACCATCTGTGACATCTACCAACCACCTAGTAACACCATAGCAACCACCCAGAATACCCTAGCAACCGCCTAGCAACCACCCAGAACACCCTAGCAACCACCTAGCAACGCCCCAGCAACTACCCAGAATACCCTAGCAACCGCCTAGCAACCACCCAGAACACCATAGCAACCGCCTAGCAACCATCCAGAATACCCTAGCAACCGCCTAGCAACGCCCTAGCAACCACCCAGAATACCCTAGCAACCGCCTAGCAACGCCTAGCCACTACCCAGAATACCCTAGCAACCGCCTAGCAACCACCAGAACACCATAGCAACCGCCTAGCAACCATCCAGAATACCCTAGCAACCGCATAGCAACGCCCTAGCAACCACCCAGAACACCCTAGCAACCGCCTAGCAACCACCCAGAACACCCTAGCAACCGCCTAGCAACCACCCAGAACACCCTAGCAACCGCCTAGCAACGCCCTAGCAACCACCAGAATACCCTAGCAACCACCCAGAATACCCTAGCAACCGCCTAGCAACCACCCAGAACACCCTAGCAACCGCCTAGCAACCACCCAGAATACCCTAGCAACCACCTAGTAACGCCATAGCAACCACCCAGAATACCCTAGCAACCGCCTAGCAACCACCCAGAACACCCTAGCAACCGCCTAGCAACCATCCAGAATACCATAGCAACCGCCTAGCAACTATCCAAAATACCTTAGCAACCAAATAGCAACACCATAGCAACCACCCAGGATACCCTAGCAACCGCCTAGCAACCAGCCAGAAAACCCTAGCAACCACCCAGAACACCCTAGCAACCACCTAGCAACACCCTAGCAACCATTCAGAACACCCTAGCAACGCCCTAGTAACCACCCAGAATACCCTAGCAACTGCCTAGCAACCACCCAGAACACCATAGCAACCGCCTAGCAACCGCCTAGCAATGCCCTAGCAACCACCCAGAACACCCTAGCAACCAACCAAAACACCCTAGCAACCGCCTAGCAACCACCCAGAATACCCTAGCAACCACCTAGCAACGCCCTAGCAACAACCCAGAATACCCTAGCAACCGCCTAGCAACCAACCAGAACACCCTAGCAACCGCCTAGAAACAGTATAGCAACCATCCAGAATACATTAGCAACCACCTAGCAATGCCCTAGCAACCACTCAGAATACTCTAGCAACCACCTAGCAACCACCCAGAACACCCTAGCAACCACCTAGCAACACCATAGCAACCACCCAGAATACCCTAGCAACCGTCTAGCAATGCCCTAGCAACCACCCAGAATACCCTAGCAACCACCTAGCAACCACCTGAACACATGAATAAGCCATATCTCAGCACCAGAACATCGTACAGACATGTTTGTTGGCTCGTATGCAATCATGTACCACACCCTAGCAACCGAGCGGCGAGTTTTGCCACTGCAAGCACCATTTCACATTTTCTCCTGGAAATGTACATTCTAGTGTTGTAATTACTATTCACCCAGACAAAACTTCGGCACGCAACTCCTCCCACATCTTTTGTCGTAGACCAAGGAATGAGGTGTCAAATCGACCGGTTTATTGAGGAGAGGTGTGCTATGACTTTTATAAGCGATCAGGTGTACGATGTTCGTCTGACGAGCGAAAATTTTGCCGAAAAATCTCCCATAGACTTAACATTGGCACAAAATTTCTAAAATAATATCTTTGGCTCAGAAGGTCATAGATGCTTGGAGTTGTACTCTTTTGATTCGTCCTATTAAGCAGCCAATGAGCAGTGACATATCAACTACATAACCACGCCCTAGCAACCAGTTACAGACCCCTAGCAACCATTGAACAACATTTACAAGCCATATCTCAGCAACAAAACATTGTAAAAACACAGAGTTGGGCATTTTTTTAACCAGATGTGAAAATACTCTTTAAATATTTCCCTATAAACTGTATGAACAAGCCTTTAGCAACCATTTGGAGTACCCTAGCAACCGTACAAACACATGAATGAGCTATATCTCAGAACCAGAACATCACACAGAGATGGGGGTTGGCTCGTTTGTTTCGGTTGGGAAACAGTCTGTAAATGTACCCATGGTAACTGTGTAAACACACCCTGGCAACCATTTAGAGCTACCTAGCAACCAAATTGCAACATATAGAAGCCATATTTCAGCTCCACAACATGGTTGTTGGCCCGTATGCAATCATGTGCAACCGGGTGGTGTTTTTTGCCACTGCAAGCACCATTTCACATTTTCTTCTGGAAATGTACATTCTAGTATTGTAATTACTATTCACCTAGACAAAACTTTGGCACGCAACTCCTCCCACATCTTTTGTCGTAGACCCATGAATGAGGTGTCAAATCGACCGGTTTCTTGAGGAGAGGTGTGCTATGACTTTTGTAAGCAATCAGGTGTACGATGTTCGTTTGGCGGGCGAAAAATTTGCCGAAAAATCTCCCATAGACTTAACATTGGCACATTATTTATAAAATCCTATCTTTGGCTCAGAAGGTCATAGAGGCTTGGGGTTTGGCTCTTTTGATTCGTCCTATTAAGCAGCCAATGAGTAGTGACATATCAACTTCATAACCACGCCCTAGCAACCAGTTACAGGCCCCTAGCAACCATTGAAGAACATTTACAAGCCATATCTCAGCAACAAAACATTGTAAAAACACAGAGTTTGGCATTTTTTTTACCCAGATGTGCAAATTTTCTTTAAATATTACCCCATAAACTGTATAAATAAGCCTTAGCAACCATTTGGAGTACCCTATCAACCTTACAAACACATGAATGAGCTATATCTCAGAACCAGAAAATCATATAGACATGGGGCTGTGCTTCTTCGTTTCGGTTGGGAGACCAGTCTGTAAATATCATCATGGTAACTGTGTAACCACACCTTAGCAACCATTTGAAGATACCTAGCAACCATATTGCAACATATAGAAGCCATATTTCAGCTCCACAACATCGTACAGACATGTTTGTTGGCTCGTATGCAATTATGTACCACACCCTAGCAACCGAGCGGCGAGTTTTGCCACTGCAAGCACCATTTCACATTTTCTCCTGGAAATGTACATTCTAGTTATTCTTATTATTCCGGACAAAAGTTTGGCGCGTAACTTGACCCGCAGCTTTTGTCACAGACCCACAAATGAGGCGTCAAATCGTGCGGCCTATTGAGGAGAGGTGTGCTATGACTTTTGTAAGCGATCGGGGGTACGGTGTTTGCCCCAGGGGCAAAAAAGCGGCCAAAAAATCCCATTGACTTAACATTGCGGCGAATTTTGAACACTCGTAGCTCTGAGCGAGAATATCGCAGAAACGTGTGGGTCACCACATTTGAAGAGGCCGACAGGCTCTTTAAGAACATACCTCACAATGGGGTAAAAGTTGCACCCCTGGGGGGCAGGAGCTGCCCAAAGTTGCCCCATTGACTTACAATGGTGGAGGACGGCCCTGAAATGAATGTGTTAGTAGTGTCACAGACCCATGAGTGAGGCGTCAAATCGACCGTATCATTGAGGAGAGTTTTGCTATGACTTTTCTAAGCGATCGGGTGTACGATGTTCGCACAGCGGACGAAAAAGCGGCCAAAAAAATCCCATTGACTTAACATTGCGGAACTTTCAAAAATTCAAATCCCAACTGCCACTTTCACACACACCCACAGAAAAGGGCCTGACAGCCCTGCTGTCAGGCCCTCTCTCTCTCCCTCAGAGGATTTATTTTTTCAAGCAGCCAGTAATGTCCTAAAATCTTCATAGCCACACCATAGCAACCAGTTACAGCACCATAGCAACCGTGGGCGATAGGCACGAGGCCGCAGGCCTCGTGCCATACTAAATAACTCTATAAAAACTCTATAAAAACTCCTTTTAAAAACTCCATAGTAATCATCTGTTAAAAAATACACGCCGACATCACAGCCCCCTGATTGAGGCGTCAAATTGTGCGGATTATTGAGGAGAGGTGTGTTGTGACTTTTCTTAGCGATGGGGGGTACGGTGTTCGCCCCAGGGGCAAATCATTGGGTAAAAAAAATCCCATAGACTTAACATTGCCACAAACTTTGACGACTCGTAGCACTGACCAATGATTTCTCAGAAACTTGTAATTTACCACATCTGAAGAGGCTGGCAGGCTCTGTAAGAACATACCTCACAATGGGGTAAAAGTTGCACCCCTGGGGGGCAGGAGCTGCCCAAAGTTGCCCCATTGACTTACTATGGTGACTTACACATTGCATGGGGATTTTGTATTGAACATAGCTCTGGATCACAGTGTCATAGAGACAAGGGGGCGGGCTCATTTTTCTCAGACGACCAATCAGTCTCTCAGGATCATTGTGAAGTTATTAATCCACGCCCTAGAAACCATTTAGAGCACCTTAGCAACAAGTTCCATAGACTTAAATTGAAAGAGATCAAAATTATATATCCGGATAGAAGTGTCATAGAAACACGAGGGTGGTCTCGTTTGACTCGCGCCAGCAAACAGCCAATCATGGATCACCTCAACACTTCCTAGCCCCTCCCTAGCAACCATTGTCGAGCACCTTAGCAACCAAAATCCAAAGAGGGATATCTTCCATTCTGAATGTCACAGAGGCATGGGAGTTGGTTTATATCATTCATACTGACAAGCAGCCTTTGGAGTTTCATGATTGGCAGCTGCCAAGCCACTCCCTAGCAACCAAACAGAGTACCCTAGCAACCATTTTGCAAGACCTATATCTCTGCATCAGAACATCGTATTGAGATGGGCGTTGGCTCTTTTGACTCATGCTAGCAAACAGGACTTCCAACATGCTACACATGCTAGCTGTGAATAGCTACATGCTAATAGTGATAAGGTAAGTGCTAAATCATGCCAAGTAAATGTAAAGAACTCCAATAGTGACCATCTGTGACAACTACCAACCACCTAGTTACACCATAGCAACCACCCTTAATACCCTAGCAACCGCCTAGCAACCACCCAGAACACCCTAGCAACCGCCTAGCAACGCCCTAGCAACCACCCAGAATACCCTAGCAACCGTCTAGCAATGCCCTAGCAACCACCTAGAATACCCTAGCAACCACCTAGCAACCACCTGAACACATGAATAAGCCATATCTCAGCCCCAGAACATCGTACAGACATGTTTGTTGGCTCGTATGCAATCATGTACCACACCCTAGCAACCCAGCGGCGAGTTTTGCCACTGCAAGCACCATTTCACATTTTCTCCTGGAAATGTACATTCTAGTTATTATTATTATTATTATTCTTCTGACTCTAAAATTTAAACTCTAACTCGTCCTAGAGCTTTAACTCTACAAGCTCCAAACTCGGGTCAGACCTTCAAACTGTTCTGACTTAGTGTGCTATATCTTTTCAGACTGATTTGACTTTCAGATTTCTTAAAAATTAATATTAAAAATCATAAAAATCCCATTGACTTTCATTGGAACAGTTCAAAATGAGCCAAGACTACGGTGGCCCAATAGTTATCACCAAATAAACTCAAATCTAAAATCCCTGACTCAATTAAACTACCATTTTATATGTACTAATGAACTTTATCTATCTATCTATCTATCTATCTATCTATCTATCTATCTATCTATCTATCTATCTATCTATCTATCTATCTATCTATCTATCTTTCTTTCTTTCTTTCTTTCTTTCTAACTAATCTCTTTCTTTCTAACTAATCTATCTTTATTTCTTTCTAACTAATCTATCTTTCTTTCTTTCTAACTAATCTATCTTTCTTTCTTTCTTTCTATCTATCTTTCTAACTAATCTATCTTTCTTTCTAACTAATCTTTCTTTCTAACTAATCTATCCATCTATCTATCTTTCTTTCTTTCTTTCTTTCTTTTTTTCTAACTAATCTATCTATCTTTCTTTCTTTCTTTCTAACTAATCTATCTTTCTTTCTAACTAATCTATCTTTCTTTATTTCTAACTAATCTATCTTTCTTTCTAACTAATCTATCTTTCTTTCTTACTAATCTGTTTCTTTCATTTTAACTAATCTATCTTTCTTTCTAATTAATCTACCTATCTTTCTTTCTAACTAATCTATCTTTCTTTTCTTTCTAACTAATCTATCTTTCTTTTCTTTCTAACTAATCTATCTTTCTTTCTTTCTAACTAATCTCTTTATTTTTTCTAACTAATCTATCTATCTTTCTTTCTAACTAATCTATCTTTCTTTCTAACTAATCTATCTTTCTTTCTTTCTAACTAATCTATCATTCTTTCATTCTAACTAATCTGTCTTTCTTTCTAACTAATCTATCTATCTTTCTTTCTTTCTTTCTTTCTAACTAATCTATCCTTTCTTTTTAACTAATCTATCTTTCTTTCCTTCTTTCTAACTAATCTATCTTTCATTCTAACTAATCTATCTTTCTTTCTTTCTAACTAATCTTTCTTTCTTTCTGTCTAACTAATCTTTCTTTCTTTCTTTATTTCTAACTAATCTATCTTTCTTTCTAACTAATCTATCTTCTTTCTAACTAATCTATCTATCTTTCTTTCTAACTAATCTATCTTTCTTTTCTTTCTAACTAATCAATTTTCTTTCTTTCTTTCTTTCTTTCTTTCTTTCTTTCTAACTAATTCTCTTATTTTTTCTAACTAATCTATCTACTCTTCTTTCTTTCTTTCTAACTAATCTATCCTTTCTTTTTAACTAATCTATCTTTCTTTCCTTCTTTCTAACTAATCTATCTTTCTTCTAACTAATCTATCTTTCTTTCTAACTAATCTTTCTTTCTTTCATGTCTATCTAATCTTCTATCTTTCTTCTTTCTAACTAATCTATTCTTTCTTTCTAACTAATCTATTTTTCTTTCTCTAATCTATCTTTCTTTCTAACTATCTATCTTATCCTTTCTTTTCTAACTAATCAATCTTTCTTTCTTTTCCTTTTTTTTTCTAACTATATCTCTATCTTTCTTTCTTTCTCTTTCTAACTATCATCTATCTTTCTTCTTTCTTTCTTTCTAATCTTTTAATATCTTTATTTTTTCTAACTATTCTTCTAATCTATCTTTCTTTCTTTCTTTCTAAAATCTATCTTTCTTTCTTCTAACTAATCTTCTTATCTTTCTTTCTAACTAATCTATCTTTCTTTCTAACTAATCTATCTATTTCTTTCTTTCTAACAATCTATCTTCTTTCTAACTAATCTATTCTTTCTTTCTACTAATCTATCTTCTTTCATTACTAATCTATCTTTCTTTCTAACTAATCTATCTTATTTTCTTTCTAACTAATCTATCTTTCTTCTTTCTAACTAATCTCTTTCTTTCTAACTAATCTATCTATCTTTCTATCTAACTATCTATCTTTCTTTCTAACTAATCTATTTCTTTCTTTCTTTCTTTCTAACTAATCTATCTATCTTTCTTTCTAATAATCTACTTCTTTATCTACTAACTAATCTTATCTATCTTTTCTTTCTAACTAATCTTCTTTTCTTTCTAACTAATCTATCTTTCTTTCTTTCTTTCTAACTAATCTATCTTTCTTTCTAACTAACTCTTCTTTCTTTCTTCTATCTATCTTTCTTTCTTCTAACTAATCTATCTTTCATTTCTTAACTAATCTATCTTCTTTCTTCTAACTAATCTTCTTTCTTTCTTTCTAACTAATCTATCTTCTTTCTTTCTTTCTAACTAATCTTTCTTTCTTTCTAACTAATCTTTCTATCTTCTTTCTAACTAATCTATCTTTTCCTTTTCTAACTAATCTATCTATTTCTTTCTTTCTTTCTAACTAATCTTCTTATCTTTCTACTATCTATTTCTTCTTTCTAACTAATCTTCTTCTTTCTTCTAACTAATCTCTTTCTTTCTTCTAACTAATCTATCTCTCTTCCTTCTTTCTTTCTAACTAATCTATCTTTCTTTCTTCTAACTAAATCTATCTTTTTTCTTTCCTTCTTCTAACTAATCCTATCCTTCTTTCTTTCTCTTCCTTCTTTCTAACTAATCTTCTTTCTTTCATATCTACTAAATCTTTTCTTTCTTCTTTCTTCTTCTAACTAATCTCTTCTTTTTCTTTCTAACTAATCTATCTTCTTTCTTTCTAACTAACTAATCTTTCTTTCTTTTCTACTAACTAATCTTTTCTTCTAATATCTTTCTTTCTTTCTTAACTAATCTATTCTTTCTTTCTAACTAATCTATCTTCTTCTTTCTTCTAACTAATCTTCTTTCTTTCTACTAACTATCTTTCTTTCTTTCTTTTCTAACTAATCTATTTCTTTCTTTCTTTCTTACTATCTTTTCTTTCTTTCTTAACTAACTCTTTCTTTCTTTCTAACTAATCTCTTTTTTCTTTCTTTCTAACTAATCTATTTCTTTCTTTCTTCTTCTTTCTAACTAATCTTCTTTCTTTCTTTCTAACTAATCTATCTTTCTTTCTTTCTAACTAATCTATCTTCTTTTTCTTTCTTTCTAACTAATCTATCTTTCTTTCTAACTAATCTATCTTTCTTTTTACTAATCTATCTTTCTTTCTTCTAACTAATCTATCTTTCTTTTAATCTAATCTATCTATATCTTTACTTTCTTTCTAACTAACATCTTCTTTCTTTTTTCTACTAACTATCTTCTTTCTTCTAACTAATCTATCTTTCTTTCTAACTAATCTAATCTATCTTTCTTTCTAACTAATCTATCTTTTTCTTCTAACAATTATCTTTCTTTCTTTCTAACTAATCTATCTTTCTTTCTTTCTAACTAATCTTCTTCTTTTTTCTAACTAATCTATCTTCTTTCTTTCTAACTAATCTATCTTTCTTTCCTTTTCTAACTAATCTCTATCTTTCTTTCTTTCTTTCTTTCTAACGAATCTATCTTTTCTTTCTAACTAATCTATCTTTCTTTCTTTCTAACTAATCTTTCTTCTTTCATTCTAACTAATCTACTTTCTTATCTAACTAAATTCTCTACTATCTTCTTTCTTTCTAACTAATCTATCTTTCTTTTCTTTCTAACTAATCTATCTTTCTTTCTTTCTTTCTTTCTTTCTTTCTAACTAATCTCTTTATTTTTTCTAACTAATCTATCTATCTATCTTTCTTTCTTTCTAACTAATCTCTTTCTTTCTAACTAATCTATCTTTCTTTCTTTCTAACTAATCTATCTTTCTCTCTTTCTTTCTAACTAATTTATCTTTCTAATCTATCTATCTTTCTACCTAATCTTTCCTTTCTTTCTAACCAATCGTTTTCTTTTTTTAGAACTATTCTTTCTTTCTAACTAATTCATCTATCAAACTTCAAACTACTTTAAACTTCTTCAAACTGTCTGGTCCGGCTTTCTCAAGCCAACTTAAAGTTTGTCTCATCAAACTTTTTTTCTAGTTATTTTTAATATAGGAAAGAGAAAAACAGATACGGCCAACTTCAGTGTCAGCAGGATCCAATGAGTATGGAGATGGCAAAGGGCAGGTATTTTTAAGAAGCATTTTTAGACCAGAGGGAACAGCATCCATAACCACAGCAAAATCTTTAGGAGTAACTGGAATATTATATTTATAAAGAAATTCAGAATAGGTCAACATAAGTCCTTCATGGTTATACAGTTGGCTAACAAAAAGCGATATCATTACAAAACCAGTTCATAAGAAATAAAGATTTAGATTTATGGGTGGTTGACGTGAACTCAAATCCAAAGTGGAAAAAAATATATTTCTAAAATGTATGTCAAATGACATATAATTATATTGCTTAATATGTGAAAAACTCAAAACTGAATGTGTCCCGTTATAATTCCTTATTTATTTAGCATTTTATTAACTTTTTTTGTGTGATTGTCCCACATATTGTCCACCGGTGTGACAACATTTTTAATGTTAATATTTAATTCAGAGATTGTGTGACAGATAACAAATATGCACAATCCTTATCAGTTTGTCCTAGCTATATTCCCACATCAAAAGTAACCAATAAAAATTCACAATCATGTTATTATCCTACTATAAGATGTACACATAGGGACTTTACCCAAACGTCTGGATTATATTCGTTATAATTAGTATAAAACCTAATGAAGCTTCATTTCATCCTTATATGTGCATAGTGGTGATATGATTATTATACTATTCAACACTTTTTACATGAATTTCTGCATTAAAATGCCTTTTCCCCGTATAATTCAGTTTGTCACACCACAGGACATTCCGTCACACCATTGGACAACAAGAATTGTTTCTTTTTTTTTTTTTTAAATGTATATACATAAAGGCAGGAAAAATGGTCTGTGCTACTTTTATAGTATTTATTCTAAAATATTAAAACCACTTTACAGTCTAAAAACATTAAATTATAAGATTAAATGGCTCTGAAGGAAAGTAATGTCGGATAAGTTTTGAAGTAACACCACAGGCGTAATATAACACCACAGATGTAATATTGCATAAAAGGTTTAATAATTAAAAGTTTGAGCAAAATAATGAAATTCATCATGAGTACGATTACAAGAAGTAATTGCTCTGATAAAAGAACATTTAGACAAAAATTGCATTAACAAATACACTCACCTAAAGGATTATTAGGAACACCTTAATTCTACGTGGTATTGATTCAACAAGGTGTTGAAAGCATTCTTTAGAAATGTTGGCTCATATTGATAGGATAGCATCTTGCCGTTGATGGAGATTTGTGGGATGCACATCCAGGGCACGAAGCTCCCGTTCCACCATATCCCAAAGATGCTCTATTGGGTTGAGATCTGGTGACTGTGGGGGCCATTTTAGTACAGTGAATTCATTGTCATGTTCAAGAAACCAATTTGAAATGATTCGAGCTTTGTGACATGGTGCATTATCCTGCTGGAAGTAGCCATCAGAGGATGGGGACATGGTGGCCATAAAGGGATGGACATGGTCAGAAACAATGCTCAGGTAGGCCGTGGCATTTAAACGATGCCCAATTGGCACTAAGGGGCCTAAAGTGTGCCAAGAAAACATCCCCCACACTATTACACCACCACCACCAGCCTGCACAGTGGTAACAAGGCATGATGGATCCATGTTCTCATTGTTTACTCCAAATTCTGACTCTACCATCTGAATGTCTCAACAGAAATCGAAACTCATCAGTGAGTATATTCTCCCGTTCTTCCTTGCTGCTCTCTTTCCCCTCTCTGGAACATCTCCTATTCTCAGTCTTGTTTCGCACTGAATGTTTTTTAAATAGGTCTGCTGTTTCTTTTGAAGGAACTCTGCTCTTCGAACTGTGTCTGCATCTCTGCGCTGTCTATAAAGACGCTGCTTTTCAGCAGCAGTTAATCTGGCCATACCTGACAAGAGAGATACAATTATATGATTGATTACTGATGTCCTATGTGTTTTATTAAAGATACAACATTACTGGTATATTGTCTGTGGAGTTACTATAGAGTCTGTGGTGTTACCATGAAAGACAGTAACACCACAGACAGTAAAGCAAATTAGCCTAAATCCAGTCTTTTCTAAAATGGAGGCTGCCATCATGATGATTTCAAGATCAGGGGATATTCTGGAAATATTAATAATTATGTTGTAAAGTAGAGGGACACCACTTGCCATCTCAAATGCAGAATGACCAACCCCTTGATAGAGCCTACATCCACTGGTGTGACAGCCATTTCCACCAGTGTGTCACTGATTTTGCGTCACACTATAGGACAGTGCTGTCACACCAGTGGACGTTTTCAAGATCAAGGCCAGTTTGCGGCCTAGCTATATGAGAGACAGTCTTCAGTCCTGACTAACAGTGTTAAGGTTTACATTATGTTTAATAGTCAATCAATATAAATTGATGAAAATTGTCAGATCAATACTTAAATTACGTCACACCAAAGGACTACATAATGGATCCCATTTCCAGCAGTGCACAGAAATAGCAATATTATCAAAATATTTGAGACAGAACTCAACTTGTGTGCAGTCCATGTGCTCCAGTGAGGTCTACTGTACTTCCTGGATGAAGAATGGCCCCTCTCAATAATAGGGTGCCCAAATTAATGCCCGTTTTATATCTAAAGAATGGCGTCACACCAGGTGGACACCAGTTTTGCGGACAAAATGTAATGTGTCATAATTATTCTAAATGGGGACATTAAGACTTATAACCTTTAGTTTCATTAAGTTAACACTACTATAATATATATTCAAGTATTTTAATGTATTTAGACTTATTTTTCATTTAATTAAAGTAGTTTTAAGATAAGGAATGCTACCCCGGACAGTCACGCCAGAGGACAAATGTCATGTTTAAAACAAAATATTTACATATTTGAATTATAATGCTCATTAATTACAGATGTATTAGTTCTGGAAGATTAAACTGTATATAAAAACAGATATTTTAATGAAATATTATACATTTTTATTTATATTGGTCACTATGAACACAA
This sequence comes from Chrosomus eos, assembly GCA_036326025.1. Taxonomy (NCBI): domain Eukaryota; kingdom Metazoa; phylum Chordata; class Actinopteri; order Cypriniformes; family Leuciscidae; genus Chrosomus; species Chrosomus eos. Next base: position 36,185 of record JAZAVI010000224.1, read on the forward strand.
AAATGGAGCGTCACGTCAACCACCCTTATACAAAATGTTCTTATTATTCCAGATAAAACACCTGCTTGGGGAGAAATTGTGTTTATAGATTAAATTCCAGGAAAGAAGCATCTGTTTGTGAAAATTAGATAGTTTTAAAGGAAGTTTGGCAATTCTGTAGTCGCAAAGCAAAAGGAATGGAAGACCACCAACTTGTGAAAAGATAAAGTGAGGTATGATATTCCAGATAGATGTTGGTTTTTTAAGAAAGAAAGAAAGAAATTGCTGTTTTTAAGAGACATTAATTCACACTTATTTATATTCAGATAAAGCCCTGAAGCTTTAGAGAATGTATGGACCATTTTAAGGGCTAAAGGTATTTCTCCTGCATCTTTTAAAAAAAGAGTGGTATCGTCTGCCAATTGACTAATGATAAAATCACTGCCAGCAGCAGTGATACCTCTTAAAGGGCTCTGTTTAATATGATCTGCAAGAAGTTGTGTACAAAGTAAAAATAAGTATGGGGAAATAGGGCATCCTTGTCTGATACCACGACTGAGATTGAATCTGGGTGAGGTGCCATTACGCAGCTTGATTGAGCAATTTGCATTAGAATATAAAGTTTTGATGGAATTAATAAAGAAATCACCAAAATCACATTTTTTTAGGGCCGAATATAAAAAATGATGTTCAACAGTGTCGAAGGCCTTATGGAAGTCTAAGAAAAGAATGAAACTCATCTGGGTATAGATGTGGGTAATCAACAAGGTCTAATACAAAGCGAATATTATTTGAAATATGTCTATTACGCATAAAACCTGACTGTGTGTCATCAATAATAGAGTCCAAAGTTATCTTAATTCTAGAAGCTAATATAGAGGCTAAAATTTTATAATCATTATTAAGTAGGAAAATTGGTCGCCAATTGTCTAAAATTAAAGTGTCTTTTTTTGGTTTTGGAATTAATATAATTAGGCCTTGTGTCAGGGTAGGCGGGAGTTTGCCATAATCAATACATTGTAAGAAAAGATTTAAAAGAAAAGGAGCAAGTTCTTCTGAGAAGGTTTTATAGAATTCGGAGGTTAAACCATCTACACCAGGGGATTTATTAAGCTTGAGCTCTGTAATAGCTTGAAGGACTTCCTTTATACGTATAGAACTATCACAATGTTCTTTTTGATCTTCATTTATAGTTTTCGAATTAGTAAGATTATCTATAAAAACAGAGGAATCATTTTCATTATACCTTGACTTGTAAAGAGTGCTAAAAAAGTTTGAACAGTAATCTGCAATGTCCTTTGAGTTATGTGTTATCATACCATTAATATTCAAATGCAAAATTGTATTTGTTTTTGCATGGAATTTTTCTAATTGAAAGAAATATGCCGAATTATGTTCACCCTTTTCCAACCATCTCTGTCTAGATCTAATGAAGGCCGCCTCTGCCCTCCTTTTATAAATATCATCTAATTGGCTTTGAAGTGTGAATAACTCAAGGTATTCATTATCTGACAAATTTGGAGGAGATTTATGACTAAAAGTCGTAATTTTAGAAACGATCGTCTCCTCTTCAAGTTTTTTAGCTTTAGATAATAAACTGCCAAATTTTCTAAGAAATTTACAAGCTTCAAATTTAAATAACTCCCAATTAGTGCAATAGTTATTACTAATCTTAGCTATATTCCAATATTGTGCAATCAAACTGCGAATGGTCATCTTTACAAATTCATGTTCTAATAATGATTTATTGAGCTTCCAATAAGAGTTATGGTAGTTGTTGGAGGAAGGAGAGGAATGTAAAGAAATGTTGATAGACACTGCCTTATGATCTGCACCATAGCAGTCCGACGTCCCGCCCGCGGTCGACGTGGGCTGTTTCAGAGGTTTAATTCTTGCAAGAATTTTTTTTTTTTCTAAAATATGTAAACATGTTATACATCTTTGGAAAGCTGAGATTCTTGTGATTCGATCGATGTAATGCATTTTAAGATACAATCAACACAGCGGTTACAATCTGTCAGTTTGTCAGACCACCAACAGCCAAAAAAACAAACACAAACTGGAAGAAACTCACCAAGGAAGACTCTTGTTAGTCCATGATCCATTACATTCCAACAAAAATGGTTTGGTTACACTGTAAAGGGTCCATACAATCCAATTCAATTAAGGATTTAGTCCATAACACATTTATTTATCAATAAACATCCACGGAATATAGTACTAGCATTTCGCCTTAGCCGCCAGCACGATCACAACTTCGACGCATTCTATGATCTAGTTTCATTTGTAAAGTAAACATTGAAGGAAACGTGATATCAAAATGGCCGCTGACCCCTGAACTTTTGATAGACAGGTCATTTGAGCCAATCGGTCCATGATTGAGGTGTCACATGTTGTCAATAGCCAAAGAGCGCAATGATGAAGAATGGTGAACACGCAGCGCCGGATGAATCACAATGAAACCTCTATTGCAGGTATGATAATTAATGTTGATGTGTATGGGATGATATAGGTAGAAAGGTGTTTTTTTTTTTTTTTTTTTTTTTTTTTAATCCAGACTCATCACCCAAGGTTAATTTGCCATCCAGCAGCACAGTAGGTGGCGATAATGCTCCTTAGGAGTTAATCGCCATTAAACAGGAAGAAGAAGAAGATGAAGAATGGTACCGCCCTCTCTTTTAGTGACAGTAAATCGACCCAGTTGCAATAGAGAATGGAAATGACGCTCTTTTTTGATACCCAATGAACTTCTGTAATGATTGATATGCAGCTTTAGTGGGCCGATCCCTCAGGTAATGCGCGAAGTTCGTGCGCAAAGCACCGTATTGATTCATGCGTCCGTGCGTAAACAGACCATTGGACGAGTTGACGATTTAAAGTAGCTAACAGGTGCAATATGGCAAAGAAAACTATGAAAACCCACTTCTTACTCGAAGAAGTGATTGAACAGTGTACTCGCCGTGATAGTAATGAGTCGGAGGATGACATTTCTGACGAAGAGAGCAATGTGTCATCCATTGATCGGTAGCAGAGGATTTGTTTTTGGATGGTGGCGACGTCACTCTCGTCTCGACAAGTAAGTTTTATTATATTATACAACATATTTGACTGTGTATACTGAGGTATGTGTTTGTTTTGAGGTGTATTTGTCAGCTTATGTCGTGTGTTTGGTGTGTTATGTCGAGTGTGTGTGTGTGTGTGTGTGTGTGTGTGTGTGTGTGTGTGTGTGTGTGTGTGTGTGTGTGTGTGTGTGTGTGTGTGTGTGTGTGTTTTTTACGTGTAAGCTACCTGCTAACTTCTGTCGTGTGCGCTTGTGCAGGATTATTTGTTTATGTGGGCTCAAGCACAGGTGTGTGTGTGTGTGTGTGTGTGTGTGTGTGTGTGTGTGTGTGTGTGTGTGTGTGTGTGTGTGTGTGTGTGTGTGTGTGTGTTTGTTTTTATCACTTCGTGGGGACCGCAACATGACAGCACACTCACGGTGTGGGGCCCTGAAAACGGTGTGGGGCCATTTTGCTGGACCCCACAAGGATTCTCATTGGAATGAATAGAAAATGCTTTGCTGATGTGTCTAGTGCAGAACTGAGTTTTGGCCCACAAGTGATGAAAAAAAAAAAAATGTGTTTGAGTGTGCTATGATTTTGCTCAGTACTGCCCCCTTAACTCGCTTAATGGTAGTGCACTCTCACACACTTACGCACACTATAAGCCAATGAAAGGCAAGCTTGTTTGTCACGTGGGTCAGTACCAAGGCAACTACAAACGTGACGGCATACAGTAAATCTTTTGAAGTGAAGTGAAGTGTCGTGATGACGACGTTGGATGAGATGTCGTGTTGAGGACGTTGGATACCATGATGACGTTTACAGGATAATTGGCGGTCGGAAGGTTCCACGAGGGAAAATGTCAACGCGGGAATAATCTCTGATTTGGAATATAAGGTAATTCACCGAATAACACGTTTGTGACACCTATGCTTATGAATAATGACGAAAGCAATAACCTAGATTACATTAAAAAACATTTGCAGTAATTTCCGTATTTTTTTATAGAAAGTAGATAAGTAACTTAGCTAACGTTAGCGTTATTATCTTAGTTACCACTAGCTAACATTTGAACCACCAAAAGTCCCTAGTTCCTGGGTAACGTTAACGTTTCTGCGGGCAAAACGGGCCAATACTAACGTTATAGCCTTGGCTTTCGTTAGTGTTAGTAGCCTTTAGCTAACATTTTAACTTATTAGTAGCCTACTGGTTTTCGTTACCGCCATTACTCCCTGGGTCTCTAATAGCGGCGGCGCGATTGTCTCTCTTCTTTTCTTCTTATCAGTGCAAAAGAAAATCAAATAACTCTGTCGATTCTTGTCATACAGGCAAGTGTTATACATCATTCAAAACTGCTAGATGTCTTTTATTTGTGTACACTCATTATAAAAACACGTCGTGTTTTTCGTAAAATAAACATGCGCATTCTGTCGTCTCAATATGAAGTTCATTCTGCCACACATACATGAAACTTATGTCTTCACGAAGTTTGAAGTCTCCATTTTTAAATGATGTAAATCATATCAAAACAAAATTCTCTGTTTAAGTAATCCGTATGAAAGAAAATGTACAGTTTGAACGTATTAGCCTTGGGATTCGTTAGTTTTTTATCGTAGCCGCTTGTTAGCATTATTGTCTTACTAGCCGCAAGCTAGCATTATAACTGTAGCTTACTGTCTGCCTGCTAGTGTTATTAACATTAGCTTACTACGTAGCTAGGGTCTAACATTACTAAATATTGAGTTATTGAAAAAATCATTGCTCATAAAGACCATATCAATTGACCTTGATCAGGCATTGGCATTAAATTTGTCTACTTGTCCTTCAGACAAGCAATATTACTCTCCCCGTGTCATGTCGAAACCAGAATATATGGTTAAACAGTAGCTCCATAAAAACATGCTTGTTATTTGGGATAGCACAAAGGTCGTTGGTCGGGAAATTAAGGCCATCTAGAAAAATAAATAGCCATCTCAATTTCATGTCTCAGCCCATAAAAACAAACAAACACACACACATCCTTGTTTTTGTTACTTTGTGAGACCCCATGATTGGGACATCACTTGTGGGATCCACCCTTTCTAGAAGAGGTACGCTTTTAAAAAAATCAGGCAAGATCAGAACACATTCATAAACCCATATCTCACTTGATATTCTGAAAATTAAGAACTTTTTCACAAGTGGGCTGTCATGAAATTTGCAGTTTCTATTAAAAGCACCAATTAAATTCAATGTGAAGTAAAATAAAATTTACAACATCTGCAAGTCACTAAAATTATTGTGCAATATGTTTGACAAAACTTTCTAAAGTAGAAAATCATCATACCCTGTCAAAATCGTTACCTTTTGTCACATTATACACCCTGGAAATTAAAATAAAATAAACCTACATTTTGCCAGCTGTATTTACACATTTAAATCTAGTCTACACATAAAAATAAAATAGCATTTACAAAAATTCAGAACAATTATTTCAATTTAATTAGTGAAATTACCTGGATCACACACCATTCCAAATTTTTTTTTATTTTTATTTTTTTTATTTACTTGTTCCGGACAAGTGGACAAGCACTAATGTCAGTCCTGGATGATTCAGATTTTTGCAGAGGTCTTTAAACAGTGGTACAGGAAAAAAAAATGTTTTTAGAAATAGTGATTTGAGGATGGTCATTCTGTGAGTCACATCAAATTAAATGTTTCAACTGCACAAAAATAAATTTTAACAAGTTCTTTGTCAACAGGTTTGAAGTAATTGCCCTGGCAATGCAGATGCACAAGGTAAATACTGTTCAAGTAGTTGCTGTATTGAGTAGTTGAATGACAAAATACAGTATACTTTTTGTATTCTTTTGAGTAACTTTACTTGCTGAAAAAGTATTTTTATTAGGGATGCACCGATATGAACATTTTGGCCGATACCGATAACCGATAATTCTTTACATTTGAAAGCCGATAACCGATATATTGGCCGATAAATCTAAATATTTTTTTATATATATACTTTGATAGCCTGTAAGCTATACATAAACAAAAGGCTCACAATTAAAAGCCTTGTCTCAAACACTTTTAACATAAATCAAACGTATACAACAGTATAGCCTTTTGAACCAGTGTAAGATTCCTTAACTTTTAAAATTAATTTTACACTGGGCAACTTTCTTCATTAAAAAATGGTAACACTTTATAATAAGATTTAATTTTGTTAGCATTAGTTAGCATGAACCAACAATTTTATAAGACATTTTAAGAAAGTTTTATCTAACATTAGTCAATGCACTGTGAACTAACATGAACGCACATATTTTATTAACTAACAAGTAAGGCTATTCCTCTCTGTCCCTTAATGCATTAACAAATGAGACCTTATTGTAAAGTGTTATCAAAAAATCTATTGCCTAACAAAAATAAAATACCTAAATATTGCAAACAAGTCATTAGATAGGCTAACGTTGGGCTGCATGTAAAGAAACAAAATGCATGTGGCATGGATCAATAAAATGGAATCGCCTCCGCACGGACAATAAGGAAATTATTTTAATCAAACCATATTGTTGATGAAAATAATACGAAACAAAATAATGTTAGTTATTAATTATAACGCAATCTTTAAAAAAACAAAAAAAACAATTTTAATATTACAGTAGCCTAATAGTAAACATCTTTAATAACATTACTGTTTCAAATGACATTGCTGTGTGAGCTGCGCGAGCTGAAGCACAAATGTTAAACTGAATCGCTTTGCTAGAAGGTTAATCAACTCGACGGTTGCTGAAGAATGCAAACCCAAAGAATTCACAAATTTATTACAATGGTGAATATAATTATATAACAGTGTAAATCATAGCTTTTAATGTTTTGCATTGTTGTTTAATCTGCGCGCGCTGAAGAGAACGAGCACCGGGAAACTGAAGAACTTTTCTAGCAGGTTGTTAAATCCACGAAACGCATGATATGTGAGATTAATCGGATATTTATATTACATCAACTTTATATTACGACTTATCTGCACAAAAGGACGTGAATGCACAATCGAACTTGTGCTGGTCATATTGTGTAGCTAATCCCAGCTGTTCTGGACGCGCTATTCCACAACAACTAAACCCAGAGAATTCACAACGTTTTATTACAACAGTGGTCTCATTAAAATGGCATGTATATTATAGTCCCAATTATAGTTATAAATGTGCATTGCTGTTTGAGCTGCGCCCACGATGATGATCACCAGAACAATGAAGCGCTGCGCCTGCGTGCGTCGTTCATTAACTCAACCAAACGCATCCTATATTAGATTAATCAGATATATAGGCCTATATACACAAAATAAAAATATTACGACTTACAATGGCACAGAATGCTGCGAATGCTCAAGAGAACTTGACTGTGCTCGTCATGAAGGCTTAACTCCATAAACGCGCTCTTTCCGCCTCAACGCGCTCGTTGCGCTGAAACACGCTGAACAAGAATTCACAACATTCTTTTACAGTCGTGCTCTTATTATAATGTTATGAAGAAGCATATGTGACAGATTTGTGCTGCACATGTTGCACTGAACTGTATCTTCCTTTTCGAAGTGAATCCAATCATTCAGAATCATCATGGCGAACCGCGCGCATCTCTCAACTGAAGTAAATAATCTATTATTTATCGGCTTTGATATATCGGCCCAATTTTCTTATCGGATCGATAACGATAACATCAAAAAAGACCATTTATCGGCCGATAACGATATGTGGTCGATATATCGTGCATCCCTAATTTTTATTCTTGTAAAATAGGCAACTCGCAGTGGGAATCAATCTCAAACTTCTATGCATACACAATGGAGTTGCATAAAGTTCCTGGAATATCTAATTTGGTCTAACTAATTTGTTTTTTGGTGTATCACATAATTGTGTTAACAATTCGTTATAGCCTAAATAGTGCAATTAAATAGAGTGCCGAAGTGATGACGTCACTTTGTAGGACAACTCGGAAGTTAGCGGCGCATGGGTTGCCTCGATCGAAAAGCCATGCATTTTCCCCATAGACTTTTGGAAAATCGCAAAAAATAAGATCTGTGTTTAACAAAGAGTTGTGACCCTTACACGTTTTGTCTATCAAGATAATCTTTACAAGTTAATCCAAAATTTAGACATTTTGAAGCCTATATAAAGTTTTTAAAAAACACAAGCAGGCACAATAAAGTTTAAAAAAACACAAGCAGGTTATAACAGTGTGTTCTATGTCATAGTTCAAAACGTGAAAATATTTAGAGGCTTTGTTCACCACAGACCTTATTTCAGGCGATTTAGCAAAAACCCATTCAAAAATCCCATAGACTTTAGAGCGAGGGAACCGGGAGTGCTAAAATGCTAACTCACTTCCGCGTTTTGGCCTACAGAGTGACGTTGATTTACCACAATTCTGGATTATTTATGTATATTTTTGTACAATGAATTTAGATAGCCTTTATTGTCAATAATAGTGGTTACACAGTGCACTTGCATTTTTGCCACATCAGATGTGATATCTTTATGCATTTTATGTTGATAGGTCGTGGAGTGTTTGCCCTGTCCCCATTTCTAAAAGGGGATTTTGTTGTGGAGTACCGAGGAGAAAGGATCTACTCTGCTGAGTCTCAAGCCAGGAGGAAGAAGTATCATCCATCACAGGCAGTTTTTATGTTTGACTTCTACTGGCATGGCAAACAATGGTGGTAAGAATCTAGTCTGCATTCAAACAGGTTACTTTTTCAATAGCGTACATTAGTGGTCGACCGATATTGTTTTTTTGATGGCTGATGCCGATATCTTAGAAAGTAGGGTGGCCGATATTTTATATACGTTTGGGCTCTGTATCACCGACAATATCACGATACGCATCACGATTAGGGCTGCATCTAACGATTATTTTTGTTGTCGATTAATCTATCGATTATTTCTTCGATTAGTCGACTAATCTAACGATTATTTTTCCCGATTAATCTAATGGTTATTTTTTGGATTAACTGATTTATCCATTGGCAAACTTTCCAATATACTGTACAAGTACAACTTCTACCATTAGTATTTCAAACTTTTATTAATTCATTTTCTAAAAAATACTTCCCACTATAAAAAATAAAGTGGCAGACTGCCAAACACTGTGCAAAAAAATACATTAATATGAAGGCACTAAGTAGTTTAAGGGAGCAAAGTCTAAGATAAATACTGCCCAACCTAAACGGTGCAAAAAAGTTGTTACTAATTTGAATAACTTCACTCAGTTCAAGTAGCAGATACTTGATATACTTTCATATATCTACACTTTGTTTGCTATAATCAGATGATTTACCAGTATGCAGAATTCAGCACTGAACAAAAAGTCAATTTTGAGCGGTGAAGGGGAGTCTATCTTAAATGCATCTGATTGGCCATTGCGTGCAAGAAATCAACACATTTGTCTGTGATTGGTTACATTGTTTAACGCTGCAAACAGAGACTCTGGCCTGTAAATCGTTTTTATTTTGTTTTAGTTGTTCTTGTTGCTTTGTGCAACAGATGAATGACAATTTATTCATTTTAAGATATTCAATTTATATTTTGCGGGAGTCCCGCGAATCGTTTTATTCTTCCGAAACCAGCATACATACGAGTGCATTACCGCCCGCGCCCGCACTCGGCCATCAGATCTATATTGCTGCGCCGCACTCGTTGCGTTGGCATGGTATGCCATTTTAGCTTTGCATAATGAACAAAGCACCTTTCTGTTCAGTCGTAGTTTAAAGTATTCTCATATTTAATATTATAAAATATTTATTTAAATGTAAATAATGAATGTGACGCATCGACGCATTTCAAGCGTGTCGACGACGCGTCGTTGCGGCCCTAATCACGATACTAAAGCCACGCTACGTATCACGATATGGATTAGTGCTGTGCGTGCGATATACCGGTTCATACCGAAAACTGGTGTATATTTTTGTTATGATATTAATTTTTAATATACCACCATACCGATGTATTTAATTACACAACGTTCGGAACGACCGTTACGCTGCACGACACTGTTTCAGACAGTGACACCTTCCTTAACAATGTTGCACTTCTAGCGAGGCGAGGGTGAAGCAGTGCTCTGGTGTGACGATACAGGGAAGATGGATGCTGCAGAACTATGGCCTTATTTTCCTGTCAAATGTCGAGAGCGCACTATTGTAGCGCGAAAGTACATTAATATAATGCGCGAGCGTGAAACTCTCTGCTCGCACGCGCTGCTCTTGTAAGAATAGGTCTATTTCCTCTGGGCTCGCTCAGAGAATCCTGTACTTAAAACGTGTTCAGTGCAATCGCGAATCTCTCCTCTTCCCCAGATAACAAGTTTAGGTTATAAGAACGTTTTCATTACGTTCCCATTAAGTTATAAAAACGTTATTTCTAAAACGTAGTTTTTTAGATGTTGTATTAACGCTCTTGCTTGGTTATAAGAACATCATTCAAACGTCATTAGAACGTTCAATTCTCCTGTTATATAAACATTGTATTAACGTTATTTCCTGGTTATAAGAACGTTAGAATGTTAAGAAATAACAATTTTAGGTTATACTGGGCGCTATTCTATTCTACAATATTCACTAATGACAGTAAAATAGACTATCCTAAGACCATCCTAAGTCAGTTTACTGCAGTAATTCCTCTCTCAACCAGTAGAAAATGCTTAGAACACCTGATTATGCATTAAAAAAAAAAAACCAAAAAAGTCATAAACCGGCATTAAAATGTAAATTGCAGGTTAACCACCACAATCAATTAATGTGTAAATTAAAGTGCACAATATGTATACATTTAAAAATTTCGGTCTTAAAATGCGTTAAAATAACATTTATTGGGGTTTCTTCAAAGGTAGCGTGTTTTTTACCGTAACTGTGTGATGATGTCATAACAGGGAGCTGCGGGCAGTAATGCACTCACTCTGTGTGTGCGGGTTGAGGGAGAATAAAACGATTTGCGGGACACTAGAAATATCTATGAATAAAACATAAAAACTAATAGATTTATATTCATCTGTTGCAGAAAAGCAAGAACAACTAAAACAAAATAGAAACGGTTTACAGGCAGAGTTTCTATTTCTAACATGTCTGCAGTGAGGAGCGATTTAACCAATCACAGACATGTGTTGATTTCTTGAACGCAATAATGGCCAATCAGAAGCATTTACGATGGACTCCCCTCACCGCTCAACTGACTTTTTGTTCAGTGCTGAATTCTGTATGCTGGCAAATCCTCTAAGTATAACAAACACAGTGTATATTATGAAAGCTTCAAACAGAGATGTGCGAGATCGCGGTGAACTGATGTCAGCTTTAGGAATTATTATGGGATCGCACTTTGCGCGCAGTCATGCCAAACCATGCACGCAGTAGCCCGCTTGCTTTTATGTTATAACAGTGGTTTGTGTGTTAATGCTTTATTACAAATAATTGATCAGGAGCATGTATGCTGATGTCTATGGTGGCGACACGTAGGCTAACTTGAAAGTATTTGGAGGTACAGAAAAAAGTATTTTTGCGGGCGGGAGCGGGACAAAACATAAATGTTGCGGTCGGGAGAAAGTAGTATAAGAAAGTAGTTGAGCACGTCAGTTATAAAGACCCACGTATTCAAAAATAGTCGGGTTTAAACCGGGCTCGGGCTCATAATTACAGTTTATGTGCCGGACCGGGCTCGGGTGGGGTCTTGCTTGATGATCTAAGCTCTACCTCGGGTAAGTTATGTTAACACTTACAGGCACGAGTCAGCCGTTTGTCCTTGGGGAACTTGTGGAGCCTCTCCCCCGTTTTTGATGTATTCGTACATCCCGCACAAACACAATAGTTAACCATTTTCGCTAGCTAGGTCTCCAATTTAACCTGACTCCAGCTTGGAGCATAGACAGTAAAAGCTTGGAGTACCTGTTATGACGTCACGCCCAGCCTAGTGGAAGGGAGAGGGGGCGTGCTTAAAACCACTGTAAAACGTACCAACTTTTCATATTATATTCGGCATTTTGGTATAAAAAACAATGGTAGGCGGTTCTTATCTTTATGTTTAGTAAGCACATTGCATTATCTTCGTGAAAAATTTTACCTGCAATTTACACTTTAATTTGGAAAAAAAAACGTGATATAAATTTTTGGTTAAACCGCCCAGCACTAATATGGATCAATTTGGAGTTTATTAACAGTAATATGTTTATTGAATAGCCAGTGTTATAACCAGTTGTGATAACTGAAGAACAATTTTTTGTCATTAAAAAAACAGTTAAACTAAATAAAAAAGCTTAGAATGGCTCTTCCTTTTGCTTTTAAAGTCTGCCTCAATAACTGAAATGACAATTATATTGACACTGAAGCATGTCTACACTGCTCAATGATTAAACAAAACTTAAAACATTCCATAAAAGCAAAAACGGTAACAACTTAAATTTAACTTCGTTTTCTCAAACTCTTTTAAACACCTAGTATTTAACAATTTGGTCTCACGTGTTGGAATGTGCACCAAAAAAAGTCATTTCTTCTACGTTGAATTAATTTTAAATCTACGCACACTTTACGAGTGAATTTATCCGAAAATTGTTACGGAGGCAGTGATATACGACACGATTTTACGACCTGCTGAATTCTGAAAAATCGCACGTACCAAAAACCCTGATAAAAACTCTGCTCTCTCAGACTGGGGAATCAGTGTTCACCAAATTGGTGACAATGATCCACTTACTACAGTCTCAAACCAGGACAATTCTACGGTTGTTGTGGTTATGTCGTTATTTCGACATATGTGTGCGTTCAACAATCAAGATGTGCATTTGCATTTGTTCTATAAATATTTTATATAAATAAGAGTCTTCATTTTCTTTTCCCTTTTTTTTTTGTCCATTTAATAGTGTGCTTTCACTTTAATTGAGCATGAGCAGCGCAGCAAAAATAGACACTGCTGCTCACGCGCTGCTCCTGCTCCCGGTGTGAATGCACTCATTGATTAACATGCAAGCCGAAAAAAATACACACCGCTCACACTTGCGGTGTAAAATGGCCATAATTCACAAGGTTTTCTACTTGTGCATTCCGTGTGCACATGTGATACTGATGTTGCGCGACGTTAATCATGCAGCGCCCGAGTGCATTTGACCGGCATAAAATCAGCATATGTCAGACTGACCGGCCGGAAGCTGCTCATGGCCGATCACGTGAAAATCTGCCGGTTCCGGTCACACGCCGGTCAATCGGTGCATCTCTTATGAGACAGTGGGCAACTGGCACAGCATATTTTAAAATGAAGGATTTAAAGTGTTTTGATCACGTCTCCTGTGAAGCTGATCTTCTGTTCGCATTCACTCGCACGCATCGTCACTCACAGTAACACGTTTATGCAGCTACAGATGCACACTTCACAAGATACCACAGCTGGATTCGATTAAATCTGCAAGGTTTGTGAAATTAAATGTTTATTAGATATTCAGAGATTTGTTTTAATGATGTAGATGCACATTTGCTGAATGTTGACGGTAAATGAGAAAATATTTTAGCCTGATTGTTTGCCTTTTCTGTTACAAATAATATAAAAGCAAACACTTTACTTTTTCACATAAAATTTAATTATTATTATTATTTTTTTTTTTACCAGTCTGTCTAACAAAGTATTAGATATGACTGACAGAGATGGTAAACTAATGAAGAACGGTCACGGAGAATGTGAGTAAGCGCTGCTCAGCTGCCCGGCAAAATATGTCCGGAGCATCGTCAAAATAATTATTGCGCTTTCTGCTTATATGGTACGGCAGCAAAGTTCCTCGATTATTACGCAGGAATGAGAGTATAGTTCCTAGCTATATCGACCTAGAAAATCGCAACTTTTCATTTTCCGTCAGTCTTAGGTCACAATGTAACTACTGAAGAGGCAAGATTTAAATGGGAAAAATCCAAACTCTTTGGGCATTTTATTTTTTTGCGAGAGATGCTAATGGTCTAATTCGATTCAATGATCGATGCTAAGCTATGCTAAAAGTGCTACCATCGGCTGAAAGGATTTGAAAATGGTAAAACTGTTTAACTCTAGGGAGATTGAAAAATGTGGCGTGTACCTTAAACGAATCCTTCTCCCTCTTGCCGGTCTATGTGTTCCGGGACCTTTGAATTTACAAAATAAGCACTGCTATACATCCCACAAGAAATCCAGAATTTGATTCAACCACACACAAAAATCTTGTGACCTTGATCTTAAGCTTATGTTGAGCTATAGAAAGGGCTTTATTCTTTTAGGTCCTCTAAATTATTTGTATTTATCATTTGTTTTTGGCTTCTTTTAGCATTGATGCTGCTGTGGAAAATTCATCATTAGGGAGGCTGGTCAATGATGCTCATTTTAATCCTATCTGCCGGATGAAAAAAATTGTTGCAGACGGAAAGCCACATCTAGTCCTGTTTGCTTTACAAAACATAGAGAGAGGAGATGAACTCACATATGATTATGGAGGAAGTGTTTGGCCTTGGAGGGTAAGGTATTCTATATTACAACGTGTAGGTTAAAAAAATGTTACTTAGAATTTTGTTGTCATCTTTTCCATTGTAATATTACAACAGGTACTAACTTTCCTAGCAGAGTTGGACAACTATTTGTTGCTTTAGCATTGATTAAAGAATTGACTGTAATCCATGTTTTAGGTTTATGAAAACAACAACCAGGAACTGATGGAAAGTTCCAACACAAGGGTCCAAGACATCAATGAGGTTTCCCCTACTTCAATTCTGAAGGTGAGTCTTGTTTGGTGAACATGCCAATACACTTTCAGCATTCAAGAGGGAAGCAGCACTCATATTCTAGATTAATGTTACTTATCTTGTACAGGGGCACAAGTTAGTTTTTTGTATTTGCTTCAGTGTTTGTGTAGTTTAAAAAACACTTTCCTGGTTCACCCTTGTGGGAACCATGTATGACATTTGGGCTAAAAATCTTCTTTAAAATGTTTCATTCCTATTCATTGTTCTTAAAATGTGAAAAATAAATCATTTTAATTGTAGTCTTTTTTAGTATTGCCCAAAACAGAGTTCGTCCATCACTTGGTCATATGTTAGTGTACAAGTACATGTTTATACACACATACACTGGTCTACCCTTGTGGGGTCCGAATATCAACATGGCTGATACAAGTCTTCTAGATTTCTTATTTCCTATCCATTTTGTCGTTGTAACATGAAAAAATCCTTTTAATTGGATTTGCTTTTGGTATTGACAGAGTTCGTCCATCACTTGGTCATATGTTAGTGTATAAGTACATGTTTATACACACATACACTGGTCTACCCTTGTGGGGTCCGAATATCAATATGGCTGATACAAGTCTTCTAGATTTCTTATTTCCTATCCATTTTGTCGTTGTAACATGAAACAATCCTTTTAATTGGATTTGCTTTTGGTAATGACAGAGTTCGTCCATCACTTGGTCATATGTTAGTGTATAAGTACATGTTTATAACACACATACACTGGTCTTCCCTTGTGGGGTCCGAATATCAATATGGCTGATACAAGTCTTCTAGATTTCTTATTTCCTATCCATTTTGTCGTTGTAACATGAAACAATCCTTTTAATTGGATTTGCTTTTGGTAATGACAGAGTCCGTCCATCACTTGGTCATATGTTAGTGTACAAGTACATGTTTATACACACATACACTGGTCTACCCTTGTGGGGTCCGAATATCAATATGGCTGATACAAGTCTTCTAGATTTCTTATTTCCTATCCATTTTGTAGTTGTAACATGAAACAATCCTTTTAATTGGATTTTCTTTTGGTAATGACAGAGTTCGTCCATCACTTGGTCATATGTTAGTGTATAAGTACATGTTTATACACACATACACTGGTCTACCCTTGTGGGGTCCGAATATCAATATGCCTGATGCAAGTCTTCTAGATTTCTTATTTCCTATCCATTTTGTAGTTGTAACATGAAACAATCCTTTTAATTGGATTTGCTTTTGGTATTGACAGAGTTCGTCCATCACTTGGTCATATGTTAGTGTATAAGTACATGTTTATACACACATACACTGGTCTACCCTTTTGGGGTCCGAATATCAATATGGCTGATGCAAGTCTTCTAGATTTCTTATTTCCTATCCATTTTGTCGTTGTAACATGAAAAAATCCTTTTAATTGGATTTGCTTTTGGTAATGACAGAGTTCGTCCATCACTTGGTCATATGTTAGTGTATAAGTACATGTTTATACACACATACACTGGTCTACCCTTGTGGGGTCCGAATATCAACATGGCTGATACAAGTCTTACAAGTCTTCTAGATTTCTTATTTCCTATCCATTTTGTCGTTGTAACATGAAACAATCCTTTTAATTGGATTTGCTTTTGGTAATGACAGAGTTCGTCCATCACTTGGTCATATGTTAGTGTATAAGTACATGTTTATACACACATACACTGGTCTACCCTTGTGGGGTCCGAATATCAACATGGCTGATACAAGTCTTCTAGATTTCTTATTTCCTATCCATTTTGTAGTTGTAACATGAAACAATCCTTTTAATTGGATTTTCTTTTGGTAATGACAGAGTTCGTCCATCACTTGGTCATATGTTAGTGTATAAGTACATGTTTATACACACATACACTGGTCTACCCTTGTGGGGTCCGAATATCAACATGGCTGATACAAGTCTTACAAGTCTTCTAGATTTCTTATTTCCTATCCATTTTGTCGTTGTAACATGAAAAAATCCTTTTAATTGGATTTGCTTTTGGTAATGACAGAGTCCGTCCATCACTTGGTCATATGTTAGTGTATAAGTACATGTTTATACACACATACACTGGTCTACCCTTGTGGGGTCCGAATATCAATATGGCTGATGCAAGTCTTCTAGATTTCTTATTTCCTATCCATTTTGTCGTTGTAACATGAAAAAATCCTTTTAATTGGATTTGCTTTTGGTAATGACAGAGTCCGTCCATCACTTGGTCATATGTTAGTGTATAAGTACATGTTTATACACACATACACTGGTCTACCCTTGTGGGGTCCGAATATCAATATGGCTGATACAAGTCTTCTAGATTTCTTATTTCCTATCCATTTTGTCGTTGTAACATGAAAAAATCCTTTTAATTGGATTTTCTTTTGGTAATGACAGAGTTCGTCCATCACTTGGTCATATGTTAGTGTATAAGTACATGTTTATACACACATACACTGGTCTACCCTTGTGGGGTCCGAATATCAACATGGCTGATACAAGTCTTACAAGTCTTCTAGATTTCTTATTTCCTATCCATTTTGTCGTTGTAACATGAAAAAATCCTTTTAATTGGATTTGCTTTTGGTAATGACAGAGTCCGTCCATCACTTGGTCATATGTTAGTGTATAAGTACATGTTTATACACACATACACTGGTCTACCCTTGTGGGGTCCGAATATCAATATGGCTGATGCAAGTCTTCTAGATTTCTTATTTCCTATCCATTTTGTCGTTGTAACATGAAAAAATCCTTTTAATTGGATTTGCTTTTGGTAATGACAGAGTCCGTCCATCACTTGGTCATATGTTAGTGTATAAGTACATGTTTATACACACATACACTGGTCTACCCTTGTGGGGTCCGAATATCAATATGGCTGATGCAAGTCTTCTAGATTTCTTATTTCCTATCCATTTTGTCGTTGTAACATGAAAAAATCCTTTTAATTGGATTTTCTTTTGGTAATGACAGAGTTCGTCCATC
This sequence comes from Chrosomus eos, assembly GCA_036326025.1. Classification (NCBI taxonomy): domain Eukaryota; kingdom Metazoa; phylum Chordata; class Actinopteri; order Cypriniformes; family Leuciscidae; genus Chrosomus; species Chrosomus eos. The sequence goes on from JAZAVI010000224.1 coordinate 53,940, forward strand.
ACTTGGTCATATGTTAGTGTATAAGTACATGTTTATACACACATACACTGGTCTACCCTTGTGGGGTCCGAATATCAACATGGCTGATACAAGTCTTACAAGTCTTCTAGATTTCTTATTTCCTATCCATTTTGTCGTTGTAACATGAAAAAATCCTTTTAATTGGATTTGCTTTTGGTAATGACAGAGTCCGTCCATCACTTGGTCATATGTTAGTGTATAAGTACATGTTTATACACACATACACTGGTCTACCCTTGTGGGGTCCGAATATCAATATGGCTGATGCAAGTCTTCTAGATTTCTTATTTCCTATCCATTTTGTCGTTGTAACATGAAAAAATCCTTTTAATTGGATTTGCTTTTGGTAATGACAGAGTCCGTCCATCACTTGGTCATATGTTAGTGTATAAGTACATGTTTATACACACATACACTGGTCTACCCTTGTGGGGTCCGAATATCAATATGGCTGATACTAGGGCTGTCGCGATAACCGCAATATTGCAATACCGCACTACTGACAGGCCAACCGCAGAGGAATGCAAGTAACCGCAGCAACCGCAAACCGCGTTTTCTTTTTTCATAAGGCCACCCTTCGTAGTTCGTACCATGTGTATTGAATGTTAAGTAAGTTAATAATGATAACAAGACTGTTTATCATGGTGATTTGTACAGAGGCTTCGTGGATTTGCCTAAACATACAGTGAGTGTGATCGACTGAGCGCGTGCGATTACCTTGTCGTTGTAGTCAACTTTAGATTACTGTCTTTGAAGTCAAGTCATGTATATTCTTGAAAAGGTTGTCGTTTCCAAGCAAAGCGAAATATTTGTCGTTTCATCCATTTAACGTGTAAGGGTATTTACCATAAATGGCGTCAGTGCTGGTCAGCATTACACAGCGCGAGGAAGCCGTGGGGGGAAAGCAGCGAGTCACGCATTGAATCAATGCCATTGGTCTCTATGAGTGAAGCATTGCTTCAGCTTTGCCCAAAAGTGAAGCATTGCTGGCCAGCTGAGCCTTGAAAAGTGGAGCTCAAAGTTAAAAAATAATTAACACCTTGTTTCATTATATCTATCATTTAAGGAATCCGCCTTTTGAACGTTTTCGTTGAATGAACGGTTTAATGACTCACTCAAAGACAATCCGTTGGCGTAACAATGTGCGCGCTGAGTGACAGCCTTTCAATGCGCAGAGACGCTGTTTAGTTTCGGTTACTATGTTTTTGTGTATGCTGACCACATCATAACACGTATTTATATAGCAACAAATAATAGTAAATAAATATAAATAAAAAAATGGCGGTAATACCGCATATCGCGCTATTGAGCCACTCAAATTTACCGCAAGGGAAATTCCTTCACCGCGACAGCCCTAGCTGATACAAGTCTTACAAGTCTTCTAGATTTCTTATTTCCTATCCATTTTGTCGTTGTAACATGAAACAATCCTTTTAATTGGATTTGCTTTTGGTAATGACAGAGTCCGTCCATCACTTGGTCATATGTTAGTGTATAAGTACATGTTTATACACACATACACTGGTCTACCCTTGTGGGGTCCGAATATCAATATGGCTGATACAAGTCTTCTAGATTTCTTATTTCCTATCCATTTTGTCGTTGTAACATGAAAAAATCCTTTTAATTGGATTTGCTTTTGGTATTGACAGAGTTCGTCCATCACTTGGTCATATGTTAGTGTATAAGTACATGTTTATACACACATACACTGGTCTACCCTTGTGGGGTCCGAATATCAATATGGCTGATACAAGTCTTCTAGATTTCTTATTTCCTATCCATTTTGTCGTTGTAACATGAAAAAATCCTTTTAATTGGATTTGCTTTTGGTATTGACAGAGTTCGTCCATCACTTGGTCATATGTTAGTGTACAAGTACATGTTTATACACACATACACTGGTCTACCCTTGTGGGGTCCGAATATCAATATGGCTGATACAAGTCTTACAAGTCTTCTAGATTTCTTATTTCCTATCCATTTTGTCGTTGTAACATGAAAAAATCCTTTTAATTGGATTTGCTTTTGGTAATGACAGAGTTTGTCCATCACTTGGTCATATGTTAGTGTATAAGTACATGTTTATACACACATACACTGGTCTACCCTTGTGGGGTCCGAATATCAATATGGCTGATACAAGTCTTCTAGATTTCTTATTTCCTATCCATTTTGTCGTTGTAACATGAAAAAATCCTTTTAATTGGATTTGCTTTTGGTATTGACAGAGTTCGTCCATCACTTGGTCATATGTTAGTGTACAAGTACATGTTTATACACACATACACTGGTCTACCCTTGTGGGGTCCGAATATCAATATGGCTGATACAAGTCTTACAAGTCTTCTAGATTTCTTATTTCCTATCCATTTTGTCGTTGTAACATGAAAAAATCCTTTTAATTGGATTTGCTTTTGGTATTGACAGAGTTCGTCCATCACTTGGTCATATGTTAGTGTACAAGTACATGTTTATACACACATACACTGGTCTACCCTTGTGGGGTCCGAATATCAACATGGCTGATACAAGTCTTCTAGATTTCTTACTTCCTATCCATTTTGTCGTTGTAACATGAAAAAATCCTTTTAATTGGTTTTGCTTTTGGTATTGACAGAGTCCGTCCATCACCTTGTCATATGTTAGTGTATAAGTACATGTTTATACACGCATACACTGGTCTACCCTTGTGGGGTCCGAATATCAACATGGCTGATAAAAGTCTTCTAGATTGTTCAATGCTCTGTTAAAAATCAATGCATTGAATTGCATTGTCTTTTGATGATTAAACTCATCTGATTTTGCACATTAATTGGTCATGTGTGTTTGTTGTTCATATTGTTGTTCATGAGTTTATTGCTTTAGGGTTTGATTTCACAATTATTAAATGTAATTCATGTTACAGGTTGATGGTGAGCATTCTACCAATGTGGCCTTTGAACACAGCGGCCAGGAACTGATGGAAAGTTCCAACACAAGGGTCCAAGACATCAATGAGGTTTCCCCTACTTCAATTCTGAAGGTGAGTCTCAGGGCTCTACACTAACCTTTTCCACTGGTGTTACTTGAGCTACTAACATTTTTTAATTTCTGGCTCAAAAATATGATTTGGTGTCACAAATGTTTTCGCTGCGTGCCTATGACCTAAATCCCATGAATGTCATTGCTGGTTGTTGTTAATGACAGCATAGGGGATTTTCTATTAGGACAGTTATGGTGATTATATTATTATTATTATTTTTCATCTATAATTTTGTCAGTTTTTCAATTATAAGCACATATTTATTTTTGAGCATTAGAATACCGTATAACTTCAAATAATAGCCGAGTCCCAAATAGACGCCTGTCTCTTTTACACGCCTGGTGTGGCTGCAGGTTTGGATAAATAAAGGCCGGTCTCAAATAGAGGCCTGGTCTGTTTTTTAGTTTCGGGTTGTATTTAATCTTCTAAAACTTGTCAGATCGTCTGTTTTAGCCAGTTATATGGTGCAGATTGCGCATGCAAGAGAGCCCTTCGCATTTGGGCGGTAGCTGTTTACACAAGCGAGGATCGCGGTGATGATGATGTTAGGGATGTATCATTTGGGTCATTTTGTATCACATGATTGCAGTTGTTTTACAGGGTAGCCTTCTTTCTTTCTTGCTGATGTGTTTCAGGCAACAAGTTCATAGGCTCGATGAATATGTATAGGTGACACGCCGTGTCTATTACAACTCAAGGTATTATGAAATTCTCAATTAATTCTGTTAACGGACGGTCCGAGGTAAAGTGTTCAGACTGCAGATTTAGCAACGATTCTATTTAATTTTACAGTACAATCATAACATAGTACAGACATTATCTTAATTTCATAATGCCCTTAAACTAGGGCTGTCAGTTAAACGCGTTATTAACGGCGTTAACGCAAACCCATTTTAACGGCGTCAATTTTTTTATCGCGCGATTAACGGTCTTTTTGACCTAGCAAACTTTGTAGTTTTCTTTCACATGCTTTTGCAACAGGACACGGCATGCGCGCGCTGTGCTATGAAACCCATTAATTTCAATGGCTTGCGCCGCGCGACCAAAGCGCAAGCGGATCTAGACCGTAAACAAAACAACAGGCACGACGCACACACTCGTTTGGGCTTGCGAGCCGGCCAAATAGTTAACCTTTTGAGTGGATGACGAGCGCGAGACGCCGAAATGGATGCCAATAAGATTCTGAATGTAAAGTTTACTTTTAAAAAGTTGCCAAATGGTTCCATTGACAAGACCAAAGTGATCTGTGTGTTTTGTCGTTGTGAACTGAGCTATCATAATCGCAGCACGTCCAGTCTGAAATACCGCTTGATGATGGCGAAGTACACACACACAGCCAGCTGATGCGAATTCTCCGCCCCCTCGTCAATATCAGGACCTCGTCAGTATTTATTTCACCTTTTTATTGATGGACAGTGTTACATTGGGTGCTTCTCAATATCCCTCCTCGTCTCCTCGCTCCTCTGTCCTCCATCCTATAACCCGGAAACTGATCGAGCTCAGCCATCTTGAAGGACATCTCAATTCTCTAATTGAACACAGAGGAGTCGAGGATCGAGGAGTGAGGAGGCTTCCAGAGGAGTCATGAGCGAGGATACACAGGTGTATCCTATGCGGAAGAGTTTTATCGACTAAACGTGACGCACGCATCAATTCTCCTCCCCCTTCACATCTGTCACAATCATTTTCATTTATACTTGACCCTTGCAGTTTATATAAACCACACATCTCACATATTTCAATAGGATAGCTTGCTTTAGTGTTATTTATTATGAATTTCTTAAATAAACAAACTCAACAACATAAGGGCAGATCCTTTGAGCGCTGCTGATGACGCTGTGAAGTGACGCTCGAGTGATCAAGTATTCCATTGTATAAAAAACCTTTCATTTGATTCCTCCGTCCTCCTTTTCTTTTCCTTGCAGCCTTTCCTCGCATCCTACAGGGGGTGGAGCTGAGACGCAAGGAAAGGAAGCGAGGAAAGGAAACGAGGATGCACAAATAAGAAATGAGAAGCACCCATTGTGTGAGATTATTTGCTCTAAGTGAGAATTTTTGTGTGAATTTGAACACAGTATATGCCAATGTTGTTTTCAATAAAAACATTTGCACAAAGCAAGCCGATCCACTTTACCATGTTGATGAGCATTAAAATGAGAAAAAAATAAAAAAATGGGACAAAAAGAAATCAAGAGACATTTAGAATAGATAAAAATGTGCGATTAAATGCGATTAATCGCGATTAAATATTTTAATCGTTTGACAGCACTACCTTAAACATAAAAATATTGCTGGGCATAAACTGAGAGTGTGCGTGTCCGGTGTGCGATACCTCGAGTTGTCCTAGACGCGGCGCTGCGCTTCTCGTCCGGTGTGCGACCACCTTTATTCTTACATTAACTGATTTGTTAAACACATTCGAATTATAAATAAAACGTAATAAAATGTGGTAACCGCCTACGGTCATGCTTTCCATCTATCAGCCCATGCTATTTGGATGGTTATCTCTAGGCCTACACTCAATGAACAACATCTCAACACTAAATTAAAGGCCTGCCTCATATAGACGCCTGTCTCAAATACAAGCCGGTGCATATTGGCGATTTGGGAAAATAGAAGTCTGGGCTATTAAGTTATTATTAAAGGTATAGAGGAGGATTTTCTTTTTCCGGGTGGGTAGCTATTGGTCCACCTAAGTGTCAATCATTCTGGTGATATGTTTACGTAAGGCCGTGGTACGTGCTCGTCCCTATGTAGTTTTCGCTTTCTGCACATGCGCACTTTCAGGTGTATTATGTGTGATGAGTTACGGTTTCAGCCATTCCTTTGAAAATGGCTGAGGGTCGAAAGAGAAAAAATGTATACAAAGTGTATGATAAGAAGAGAAAGGCCGCAGAATATAGAAACAAGACCAGAGTGATTTTGGGTGAATATTTCACACGCTGGCATGCGCTAAAAGCACAGGTTGGGCTTCCCACTGATGCCGCAGTCGCGAAGATTCTACTAGACAGGTAAATGTTGTCATGCTATTTGGAAAAATCCATTTAAAATCACTGCTAGTAAAAGTTAATGTAAGCTATGATTAGCGATGCTAGCCCTGGCACAAGTCATGCACCGCATAAACATCTCAATTTGTCTAGCCTTAGCCTTATGACCAAATGGTATCACGCTGAAATATTCTAAAACCTTGTGTGTTCATTTTCGATAATTCCAATGTGTTCACCATAGTATTTATTACACACATGCAACAAGCTACTTCTCCATTGCATATCATGTCTCTCTCGTGCACACGTTTAATAGGCGTTCCCTCTCGGGAGCAAATTATGTTGCGCATGTGCATTTTTAAAAAAATTGGAGAGGGCGGGTCTTCCCGAATATTCGGAAAGATCCTCCGCTATACCTTTTAAGTTTTACGGTAATCCTAAATGTATAGATTTATAACCATTTTACAAGTTCTCTTTTTTGTAAAACATTTGTTATTGCAATTCTATATTCATACAGGTTACAAAGAAACCAATGAATTCTTTAGTTGACTACACAGACTCTGATGAAGTCAGCTCTGGACCAGATTTTTCTTCAGATTTACCATCTAGCAGCATACAGGTTGGTTATTTCCGATTTGCTTTAAATGTTTAATTTATCTATTGTTTTCATTACAAATCTGCACTTTCAGTAGATGTCATGCTGTTTATAATTTGTTTCTCCTTTGTAGCATCTCAGTAGTAAAAGTACTGTGGAAGGAGAGCATGTGCCACAGTTGAGGACTAAAAGCACTCTGGTAAGGCAGGCAGCATTTTTACAGATAGTTGTTCTATTTATAGGCACCTATTGACCGTTTGCAGAAGCCACGCCCCCTAGTTATTGTTGCTAAGCCCGTCAAACAAATGGTCAAACACGACCAGCGGCACAGATTGCCATGACGGGAAGAGTTATAATACCCGTGCGTGTCAGTGACCTTTTTTGGATCAATACCTCCGCGATATCCTCCAGATCGAGGCACAAGGGGTTACAGTATACAGTGGAGGGATATATTCAAAATATAAAAATACGCATTGAAGGAGACACGACTACTATTGAGACTAATTCTTATACCGGGCTCAAGCGAAATCTGAGAAACCCCATGATGCAACCAGCACAGCCTTGAAGAAGATTTTATAAGCTGGTTCGGTGGCTAATTGTCTGGAGTTAGAAATATATAACTCGCGCTGCATATTTAGTCATTTTGCCTCAGATACAGGATTATACATTCGCTTTAACAAGCAGGTTGTTCATTACCACGGCAACCGCTTGCGTGTCATGCTGAATGCGATTTTCATGTTTAAAAAGTAACTATACATAAGAGACGGAAAGATGCAGATAACCATACATTATTCAAGGTTATTTCTATTCGTTACGATATTGATATTGATAACTGATGTTGTCAGGTAAGCTTCATGCGTTCCCCGTTGCGAGCGTGCACTCCTCTAGTCTAAACTGTAGTCTACGGGTGCTGCACTGCTAGTGACTGCTGCTCATTTCCCCCCGAAAATATCATGTTAACAACAACCCTTTAGAAAACGTACTTCCTTTGTGGATCCTCTTGATCTGCTTTCTCCATGTTTCTTTGACTAATCTCAGTGTCTCAGTCTCCTGCTCGCGAGTTAACCATGTTCGACACATGTAACTGGCAGTGTGGCCGTCCACACTGTTTTATCCATAGTAGGCACTGCTCACGATGTGTTTTCGGCTTTGGGAATGGAAAGAACAGAACTCTTCCAGACAATCTCTCGGGGTATCTAGTGTCCGGTTTACAAACGCCGTGGGCGCACCGCTTCACCAACTTGCTTGGAATCAATGTTTGACGGAACTGCTCACATAGTAACGGTTGATATGGTGTGTGATTGGACAATAGCCGTTTTGGGGGAGGGGCCTGCGAACGGTCAATTGCATGCTTGATCCCGATTTAGAATTATTCTCCATTAGTCAAGTCCAATGTTTTTATGTGATGAAATTGTGTGAACATGCTATTTTACAAAACACCTGCCTCTTTGACAGCTTTGCTTTGTCATGTACATTTTAAACATGTACATGCTCTAGCTCTATATTTTTATTTGTAGATTATTCATGATTTCACCAAACAGAATTATTCCTCAGAATCGGTGAAATTGTAACATTTCATTCATTGTTTTTAAGATGGAGGAGACTCTTAATTGGTCTGAAGAGCTTTTTGACAGTCCAGAAAGTTTTGACTCAAGTACAGATGAGGAGGAAGATAACGTACGTAAAATTGTGCCAAGACTTAGGAAGTCAAGAAGCATTTTGGTAAGCACCCATAGTGCAAGGCATGATTTGTAAGAATGTATGTTTCTTGATTAGTGTTATGAAAATCCACACTTACTATGAAAATGTTTTTATAATATGCATTACCCATGATCAGTGCAACAAATTGCATCAATAGCCAAGTTTCCATCCACTTGTCAATCGAATTATCATATTGATTTGAGACATTTTAGGGTGTTTCCATTCATACATTTGCAAACAAAGTTTTGCTAGACAAAATGGTATTCGGCAAATTACGTTTCCATCAGCGTTTATCGCAGTCGTATATCGATCAAGATAAAATCCGATGAGACCGAACATTATATTATTATAACATTTTAATTGAGTCGATATTCATGAAATTCAAATTTTACGAATTTTACTGTATCCATAAGGCATTTTTCTTTCTATCACTTAATTCGGATAAAAATGTGTGGATGGAAACATAGCTAGGAGGTTAAGGTTAAGTATTTTTACCAGTAAATCCTTAAATGGCAAATAAACAAGCCTTTTTATTCTGCCAATACACTCAGGGCTTGAAAAAAGGGGCTCTATCTTGCAACCGGCGCAGTGCAGCACAAAGCCCGACGCAAGCTGTGTTTGCTAGTATAAGACCAATGCAGTTGTAAATTTCCCGTCAAGCGCTCGCGTCGTTAAAATAGCAAATCACCCTGCGCTCATTTTTGCGCTCATGGGCATGTTGGTCTTACAGGGAGGTGTCATACATCGGAAAGTTATTGTGCCATTGACCCACAAAAACCTGCTCTAAAGTCAATAGCGTGCATTCTAGTATTATTTTAACAGTGCATCAGTGAAATGCGCCTCTAGGAGAGATCAACTGCAGACGATCGAGCTGCTTCGCCTGTAGCCTGGTAAGAAAGCTCAGTGTGCATGTAAAAGTGCATTTGTGTGTATATTTAAAGGGGTAGTTTACTGCTTTTTTTCTTTGCATGATTGTGTTTATGGTGTGCAATATAACATGTCTTAGTGTTTATTTTTTTAAAGCCTTATTTTTCATAAATTTCACCTTTATTGTAAGCCGCTTTCTCCTCTGTCATTTGAACGACTGATTGACTATGAAACCACTCCCTCAGAAACAGGCAATGGGCTCTGATTGGTTAGTTTGGCCGGTGTGTTGTAATTGGCTAAACTTTGTAGTTCACGGTGTCCGGAATCTACGCGCCCATTACCTTTACGGGCGAAAGTTGCATGTGCTCCGTAGGGCTGGGCGATAAAACGATAACGATATGTATTTTTTTACAGTCTATGGTTGGTTATGGCGCATGCCCGTTTGTTTTGCGAATAGCTTAATCTCATTTCAGGCAGGATCACGGTCCTCATGAAGCCAGCACACACGAGTATGTTTACAATTGAGTTATTTCATTCATCACTGCTGCTGAATCTAAAAAGAAAGCTTGCGTTAGATGCTTGCTGCTTGGAGTCCCTGTTATGACGTCACGCCCAGCTTAGCGGAAGGTGGGGGGAGTGCAAAAAACCACTGTAAAAAGTACCAAATTTTCATATTATATTCAGCATTTTGGTATAAAAAACATACAAAACAATGGTGGGCGGTTCTTATCTTTAAGCACATTGCATTATCTCGTAAAAAAAATTAACCTGCAATTTACACTTTAAAGGATTAGTTCACTTTTAAAAAACTTTTGCTGATAATTTACTCACCCCCATGTCATCCAAGATGTCCATGTCTTTCTTTCTTCAGTCGAAAAGAAATTAATGATTTTGATGAAAACATTCCAGGATTTTCTCCATATAATGGACTTCAGTGCAGCTTCAAAGGGCTTTTTTTAAATAAATTTTTTAATATACATTTTAATTTCCAGGGTGTAATGTGACAAAAGATAAGGATTTCAACAGAGTATGATGATTTTCTATAGGCACTGTATACTTATGAAGACTATACAAATCACAATAGGCTCACATGCAATATTTGTTATTTTTTAATTAAACAGATTGTGTGGTGGGGTCACCCTTGTCCAGTGTGACATCTCAAAATGAAAGTCAGCATCCAAGGAACAAGGACTGTGTTGAGGACACAGCTGTGTCACCATGTGCTTCAGGCAGTCAGACGCAAAATGACACAAAGAACAAATCTCAAACGATCCAATTATCATCTCCAAAAAGTGGTGAGTGACTTGTGTGAATTATCTGATTAACTGAAACAGTGCTGCTGTTCTCTAACAGTATTTGTAGTGAAGAACTCAGTTTAATGTACAGGAACTGTTTTCACAGCTGATTCATTTATGGGTTTGGTTGTTGGATTGTGAGAATGCTAGCAAAACTTTATAAATTTGTCCTGCTTTCAAGTTCAGTAATTTCATTCTCATTTAGGTCGCAAACCAATCAAGAAAAAGAATTGGCAGAAGGTGGAGGTTGATGCCGTTGAAAAACAGATGATGCACTTCATTGAAACCTGCCGTGTTCCAGGAAAGGCTGCACAAAGGATCGCAATCTGTGCCTCAAATCTGAGCCGGAAGCCTTAAAACAGAGGGACTGGTTGGCTATTAAATTCTACATAAAAAAACGTATATCTGCTCTGAAAAGAAGAATTTGATCTACATAAATCCAAGAAACATTGGAAACTCTCTCTCCGTCCACACTATACACTACACTACACATTAACTACACACTACACTACACATTAAACTACACACTACACTACACATTAAACTACACACTAACTACACACTACACTACACACTACACATACACTACACACTACACTACACATTAAACTACACACTACACTACACACTACACTACACACTACACATAAACTACACACTACACTACACATTAAACTACACACTACACTACACACTACACTACACACTACACATTAAACTACACACTACACTACACATTAAACTACACACTACACTACACACTACACTACACACTACACATTAAACTACACACTACACTACACATTAAACTACACACTACACTACACACTACACACTACACTACACAAACTACACACTACACACTAAACAACACACTACACACTAAACTACACACTACACTACACACTACACACTAAACTATACACTACACTACACATTAAACTACACTACACTACACATTAAACCACACACTACAATACATTACACATTAAACTACACTACACACTACACTACACTACACACTACAATACATTACACATTAAACTACACTACACACTAAACTACACACCACACTACACTACACACTACAATACATTACACATTAAACTACACTACACACTAAACTACACACGACACTACACACTACAATACATTACACATTAAACTACACTACACACTAAACTACACACCACACTACACTACACATTACAATACATTACACATTAAACTACACTACACACTAAACTACACACGACACTACACACTACAATACATTACACATTAAACTACACTACACACTAAACTACACACCACACTACACTACACACTACAATACATTACACATTAAACTACACTACACACTACACTACACACTAAACTACACTACACACCACACACTACAATACATTACATATTAAACTACACTACACACTAAACTACACACCACACTACACTACACACTAAACTACACTACACACCACACTACACACTACAATACATTACACATTAAACTACACTACACACTAAACTACACACCACACTACACTACACACTACAATACATTACACATTAAACTACACTACACACTAAACTACACACGACACTACACTACACACTACAATACATTACACATTAAACTACACTACACACTAAACTACACACCACACTACACACTACAATACATTACACATTAAACTACACTACACACTACACTACACACTAAACTACACTACACACTAAACTACACTACACACCACACTACACTACACACTACAATACATTACATATTAAACTACACTACACACTAAACTACACTACACACTAAACTAAACTACACTACACACCACACTACACACTACACTACACAACACAACACACTACACTACACACTAAACTACACTACACACCACACTACACTACACACCACACTACACTACACACTACACTACACTACACACTCTAAAAAAAAAAATCCCAAAAAGATTTTATCTAGAAGATGTCAAAAGGAAAACCCCAATGCAGATTGCAGAAAATTGTATATGATGCTCCTGAGCTGCAGGTATAATTTACATAAAGCACAGTGTTGAAAATAACTATAACAAAATAACAACTTGTGTTTTTGCCCCCATTTGCAGAGTCGTTTAAATCATCTGTAAAATATACGATAATTTGGGTACAAATAAAATGTTTTTAATTCTAGCCCTGTGTATTCTCAATTAATAAGTGTTTTTTAACATGTTCTGATCTTGCCTGAGTTTAAACAAACCATAAAACATCTAGAGAGAATTGTCCCACAAAATAGTATATGTGTGAGAGGCATAGATCCAAAAGCATCTTTATATCAACTCTTGTTTACTCTGTTCAAGTGATACTGTGAAGTAAAGGATATAGATTTTTATTCAACTAAAAAACAATGTGCAAAGGGCCCCACAACTACTGAATAGTGAATGCATGGCCTCACAAAGTATGTAAAACTTGAAGTGTGTGTAGGTGGACCCACAAGGATGGAAAACCAGTTTGGGACCCCACATGTGGCGTCCCAGTCAGGTCTTGTCAAAAGTTCTTAAATTTGAGATTATCAAGTGAGATATGTGTTTATGAATGTGTTCTGATCTTGCCTGATTTTTTTTAAAAGCATACCTCTTCTAGAAAGGGTGGATCCCACAAGTGATGTCCCAGTCATGGGGTCTCACAAAGTAACAAAAACAAGGATGTGTGTGTGTGTGTGTGTGTGTGTGTGTGTGTGTGTGTGTGTGTGTGTGTGTGTGTGTGTGTGTGTGTGGACATGTTTTTCTATCCTGGTGGGGACTTAAACCCGAATGCACACAGACTCATGGGGACTCGAGTCACTGTGGGGACCTAAATAGAGGTCCCCATGGGCACAAAAGCTTATAAATCATACAAAATAATTTTTAAAAATGTAAAAATGCAGAAAGGTTTATGTGATGGGTAGGTTTAGGGGTAGGGTTAGTGTAAGGGGACAGAATATACAGTCTGTATAGTTTAAAAATCATTATGTCTATGGAAAGTCCTCATAAAGATAGCGCACGTGTGTGTGTGTGTGTGTGTGTGCTCATGAACTGTATAACCTGATTGTTTGTGTGCATGCTGTTCTGTTTATGCTTGTGAATACAGAAACAATGTAAATGTTTTGTAAATTACTTATTTCTTTGTTGTTGTTGTTTTTTTATATCACAGACCATCATCTGATAATGAATCAGATGAAGACTGGGAGCCTGTCAGAAAAAAACTGCATACTGAGGGACAGAATGACAGCACCTCGTCAAAATGTATATATATATTTATATTATTTTTTATTTTATTATTGATTTTATTTATATATATATATATATATATATATATATATATATATATATATATATATATATATATATATATATATATATATATATATAGTGTGAGTTCAAATATTAAAGTGGTTTAGTACCATAGCACTTGTTTTGTCTCTTTTTTTGTAGAAAGTTTGGTTTCAAGAATTGAAAAAAAAAACTATAATGTGTTTATGCTTCAGTTACTATGTGTCAGCAATTATTGCCAGTGATAAGGAATATAATAGCCCTAAGTGTAACCTTTCATTAGAGCCCAAAATTATGACTGTAGAGTAAATCATTCAAGAATAGCAGCATTTTATGTGTCTATGGTCACAAAGGGTCCTTTGGAGTCTCCAAGTGGCCTTTTTTGGGAAGCGCCTAGACATACACTTAGATAAACATGTGTAAAACACTCATTTTCTAAGCTATTGTTATAAAATTTTAAACTGGGTTTGGTAAGGCTTCATGCTGTGATCTCATTATGTTTTCCAGCTAATAGCTCCCAGCTGTAGTTATCTTCAGGCATCTGTTTTAAAAAAAAAAATGTAGGCGGATTTTTTTTGGTCCTTTTACAGTGTGTTCAAAGTTCTATTACTCAATACCAGTAAGACTTACATTGATTCTGACTATGTAGGAACAAACCTCTGAGTGTCACCTTTCAAATGAACCCAAAAGCATGCATATACTCCAAATGGTTCAAGAACAGCATGCAATTTAAATTGGGTAGGCCTTTTTTAGGCGTTTTAGGCAAATTTTGCAGGAATGCTAACAGGTTAATGGCGTGGGAAGAATATTAACAGAGATATCTTCTGTATGTAAATTGCATGGAGTTAACCAGTAGTCTATACAAGACATAACGGTACATGCCTTATTCCCTTCAGAAAATAAAATATCCCCAGAAAATTTGTTTTTTAAAATTGCAACACCAGCTGTACGCTCAGACCCATGAGCAAACCAAGCATCATTACCCCATTGAGCTTTCCAGAAATGTATATCTTTGGGAGTTGAATGAACTTCTTGAAAGAAACAAAAGTCGGATTTCTGCTGTTTAACAAATAAAAAAAAAAGCTTTACATTTAACATTAAACCTTAAACCCCTGACATTATGTGTAACTAACGAAAATGACATGAATATATGATGAACAAAGAGAACAAGAACAATATTAGAAAAACTTCCATCCCCTTTGAACTGAAATAAAATAAGAATGAGCCCGGTTATGAAACTATAAATTTAACTGATAACATTAACCCACAATTAACTTGCATTAGGCAAGTAATAAACAATAGCATAAACTTACAAGTTGGCATAGAACAGGTCAGAAGAAAGTGTTCACATGATGAGGCAAGATGAAAATCACTTGAATTCACGAGGGTGACGGCACTTCTTTCCCGTCAATGAAAACGCGCACGCCAACAAAGAACGCTCGTTTCCCTTCCTTCCTAGCAGCTTCAACCAAAGGCCACCTCTCCATCCTCAGTGACTTGTCAGCTTGAGAAAAATCTTCGGTGAATCTCAGCTTGTGACTCCTCAAATATTCCGAATGCTTTGCCTGCCGCCAGATCAGGTCCCGCGTAGATCTTCTCACAAAGCGAATGTTCACTGGTCTCGGTCTATTGGCCTGCTCATTCAGCCTTCCCAGTCGATGTACAACATCTATGTCATCTTTGAAAGAGACGTTTGAGTCGGGAACAACTGAGACACAGATGCCGATGACTTTTGACTTCCATCTCCATCTCCGCTGATAGCGTTCAGCATCATTCAGTCTTTGTTCAAGATCGTGGATTTTGGTGCTGTTTAAGTTAGCGGTAGTTTTGCAGCTTTTCAAGTCAGTTTTTAGACCGTTTACTTCTTCAAACACAAAGTCAAGTGATTTCTTAAGGCCCTCAATGCTCACCGTATTGCTGGTAATCAACTTGCCGAGGTCGTTTGCACTTTCTTTGATCCTGGATGTCAATGCCGCAATGACATTATCTTGCAATTCCGTCAGAGAAATTTCACCTCGGGATTTCTTTTGTTGGGGTTTCACAGGCGTATGTATCTAGGTCGGAGTCATGCACGATCTCGAGACTTGGACTTTCAGACCGGGTGACATCGGTATGTTTTTGGCCATATTGATGGTCTACCTCGATGTGTGCAGCAGACCCACCAACAGCGACAGGAACATCTAACTCCATCTCTTCCGTAAGTGACTTGGAGGTAGAATTTTAGTTTTTTCCTTTGCGTTTCATCGTGCTATCTTTGGTTTCCATGTGCGTTAAGGAGTTCAGTTAACAAACGGCAACTTGAGGAGATTAAACTAACTTAAAGGGTACCTATCATGGAATTTTGAAAATTACCTTTCACGTAGTGTGTAACATAGATCTAAGTGAACAAAAACATCCTGCAAAGTTTTAAATATGAAAGTTCACCGTATACAAAGTTATTGTCTCTCAAAAGTAAGAGTCGACTCTGAGTCGCTGATATGAATCGATAGACGAACGATGCACTTTCGTACGTCACTTGTACAAGTTATTTGAATTCGACACGCCCACTCAGTGCGCGCGCCGAGCAGACAGAGAAACCTGACAACATCATGTCGACGAGACTCTGTTCTGAAGTGCGAATCAAAAGCAAACTTTTTTTTTCACTGCCCAGGGACAAGCATGTGAAGACTCAGTGGCTAGAGTTTATATTTACAACTATACCACACAAGTATAGCCACCTTGAGCTGTGTTCGCGTTATTTTAATGACGATCGCTTCACAAACATAAATGCTTTCAAGTGTGGATTCGCGAGTCGCCTGATACTGAAGGAAAGTTCAATACCAAGTTTATTTGGATCAGCTTCCTCCTCCGAATCACAACCTGTAAGTACTATTATTAATAATTGTTGCTTTTATGTGTGTGTGTGTGTGTGTGTGTGTGTGTGTGTGTGTGTGTGTGTGTGTGTGTGCGTGCGTGTGTGTGTGAGAGAGTGAGAGTTACGCTCAGCAGCTTCTAGGTCTCAAATGTCATTTGTTTTGTTTTTTTGAAATATGTGAAATTATGTGAAGCGTATTGTAGTACTGCAGTGCTTTATCAATATGTTTAAGCTTTGGGCTAACGCAAAATATAACTGACTGGGTCATCTGACCAATCACCGCCGATTAGCGTCACGCAAAGGAGGGGTTTGGACAAATGAGTCGTCAAATGAATCATTAGGGAGTCGGTGAGCAAATCAGGTAAAAATAAATGCATATTATAAGACAACAAAAGTGTTTTTTGTCATTGCATGCATGTAAAACTGTTGTTGGGGACTCCCAGAACATTATTAGGAACATTTTAAATGCCATAATAGGTACCCTTTAAGTAATAAGTTACTCCGCAAAAACAAAACAGAAAAATGGCCTAATGCATAATCGAACGATATGATGAGTCCGGGTTTAAATAGAGTTAAAATAAAGGGGATGGTAAGTAAAATTGAATCAGCTGCATGAAATTGCGACCGCACCGGCTGCCATCTTGGATCGCCCCGAGTAAAGGAGTATGCTCGTCTTGCAAGTACTGCCATATGCGTCATCATGACCTCACACCTGATTGGACGAGGTCTAGAAGGCTCGTCGGGCTCCTCCAATCACATGTGAGGTCATTTTTATACGGAAGAACTCGTGAGACAAGCTTGCATGCCTTTGATATAAACCGATATAAAAAAGCTCTGTGATATAAACACTGTCACGGGGTGCAGTCAGTTGAAAGATGGAAGTCCCAAGACTAAAGAAAAGACCTTGGCGCCTCTGTAAACATTGTGACACTGAACTCTGTCATACACACTATTTTGACCGCAGAAAGCACTATTTCACAAATGTAGTCATGCCACTATGCACAGTGGTTGAGCTCTAGGAGACTGTGATGTTGTTTGCATGGAATACACATTTTAGCTTTGTGGCAAAGCCGGAATAAAATTAATTGTTGAAATAAATTGTTTTGTGTATCTTTTTTACAATATATTGGCCATTGCTAATGACATGCAATAATTGATCTAGCATACTTTCAATAAATATATACATTTAAAATGTAATTTATATAGCACATTTCATACACAATGGTAATTCAAAGTGCTTTACATAGCAGAAATTAAAATAATCAAAAGAAATCAGAATAATTAAAACAACTTAGAATAATAAAATAAAATACAGTAAATAATTAAAACAGTTTAGAATAGAATAAAATAAAATACAGTAACAGTCGGACGAACAGTGGCAAAGTGCTCATTCAGTAAATGCACAGCTAAACAGAAGTGTTTTGAGTCTGGATTTGAATATGACTACTGTAGGAGCACATCTGATCTCTTCTGGAAGCTGGTTCCAGCTGCGGCTGGCATAGTAGCTAAAAGCAGACTCTCCTTGCTTAGAGTGAACACTTGGTATTTCTAGCTGATGTGATCCTAATGATCTAAGTGATCTGTTTGGTTTATATTCAGTGAGCATATCTGCAAAATATTGAGGTCCTAGCCCATTGAATGATTTATATACCAGTAATAATACTTTAAAATTAATCCTATATGTAAGAGTCTATAATTGCGCTATACTGAGCCTGATCTATTTCTACCAGAGATTTTCTTATGAAAATGCCATTCTAGAAATGCTTTCTAGAAGGTAAAATGCCGTAAATAGGTTACGTGACATCCGATCAAACCAAAGTTGGGTTAAAGATACAAACAAAGAGGGATTCAAACAAACAACATATAATAAGGTAGAATTTACAGACTGTGAGCTGAAGAGTAATATTCAGAGAAAAAAAAGGTTTTTGAAGGAGAGAAGGGTGGATGGTTGACGGATGTCTTGAGGAAGAGCCACAACTCTAAAAGACCTGATGGCTCATGGTTACCAGACGATTGAAACTGACTGAACATGCACAGCCCCACCGAAGATATTTTTCACCACGGAGTTACACCCACAACTGTAGCATTTATGTTTCACATCTTCCTCACACTTTCCGTATTCATGATCTCTCCCACATTTAGCACAGCATTGTTTCCCTCTACTGTTTCCACGTGTCTATATTTTTAACACTTAAAACACCTCAGTGCAGGGTGGACTACATAGCTCATAAATCCGGTAACACTTTGGGGTGTGCATAAGACTGACATGACACCTTCATAATCATGACATGACACATGTCATGAATATGAAGGAGGGGTTATGCATGTTTATGACAACTGTCATTAAGTGTCATGAAGTATCTTTCGCTCAATTATGACATTTTGAATGCAAATATGACATTGTTTGAGATGTCTTTGTTATGACATCTTGACATAAACCAAAACATCATAACCTGTCAGTGTCTTTGTCATGACAACTTAACATTAAATTAAGTTAAACTGTCATGTGGTTGGCTTTGACATTGGCTGCCATAAGGCCATAATTACTGTGTCATTAATATTTTTTGTGAACTCAACTACAGTGGTACAAATTACATTGGTACATAAAAAATTGAAAGCAAAGAAGGTTAAGTGAGAGGTCCGATAAAAAAAAGGTATGAAAAACAATAAAACAGTATGAATAAAAAATTCCCAGTAAAAAAAAATTTAAGCGGGGTATGGTTAACATGTTAAATTAAATGATGTTTTATTAACAAAGTTCGGGAGGAGCACGTTCAAATAATTAAACCTAATTAGATTTAGCGCTGTAGATTTAGCCCCGGTCAGTCCACACTCTCAACATCTGCCGGGTCAACTCCGTGAGTGCTCAGCTGAAAACCTTTTCGTTTTCTGTCCCTAATTGAAATTCGCATCGCTTCAGTTGTTGAATCACGAGCTAGTTATGCTATCTGGATACAAATTTTGATTGGGGGAACATGCGTTTTAAATAGTTTCCGTACAAATGATTTGATTGCATGCATGATGGCGCCGCGGATGGCTGCCTCGGTGCGGAGCTCTCCAGTTATTGTGTTGTTTTTGTTTGTTTGTCCTGTGTTTAGTCATTATTTTCCTATCAGTTTCACCAAAGACGAACTACTGGACATTAGGAAACACACACCAGATAACTTTTCTACAGTTTTTGATAATTCAGACGTTTTGCTGGAGATTCTCGTCGGAGGGGCAGCGGTGTTGTTCAAACGCGCGCTGAAACGCAAACGAGGGAAGCGAGCTGGCGCGCTGGTTAAACTCTGCGAGCGCGGCCTCCGCACTGCACTCCCCAGTATTCATCTTGCGAATCTCCGATCCCTTCCTAACAAAATGGACGAACTTCTCCTCCTCACCCGCATTAACAAGGATTTTTTAAACTCTGCTGCTCTGTGCTTCACTGAAACCTGGCTGAGTGAAGCCATACCGGACAACGCAATACATCTGCCGGGATTCCAGCTGTTCCCAGCGGATCGCATCGCGGAGCTAACGGGGAAAACGAGAGGTGGTGGATTGTGTTTCTACATTAACGAAAGTTGGTGTTCAGATGTAACAACACTGAAGAAGATGTGCTCTCCCAATTTAGAGGTGATCTTCATAAACTGTAAACCTTTCTACTCGCCACGGGAGTTTTCCTCTTTCATTCTCGTGAATGTTTACATCCCTCCAGGCGTGTGCGTGAGCGCGGCGCTACAACAGCTGGCTGAACAAATAGCCGAAACGGAACAAAGGTACCCAGACTCTCTTTTAATCATTCTTGGGGATTTTAACAAAGCAAATCTTTCCCGTAAACTTCCAAAATACAGACAGCACGTTACATGTCCCACAAGAGACAGTAATATACTTGACCACTGTTACACCACAATAAAGAATGCGTATCACTCCTGTAAGACTTGATTTTCCTGCTAAGAGATAAAACTCATGCAATAAAGCAATAAAACACACCCTGGACAGAAGATCACAAAGAAAGAGCACAGGACATTGTCCTGTCCAAACGTTTCTCCTTCCTTATCTCTGTATCCCCCTCTCCCTCCTCCATTCCTTTCCCCCGGACCGGAAGTCACTACACACTAAAAACTCCTGGGTCAAAAATAACCCATAATGGGTTATTTTTGACCCAACTCCTGGGTTAAAAAGGGACCAACTAATGTCTGGGTTATTTCTACCCAGAAAATTGGGTTATTCTTTTTGACCCAACTTCTGGGTTAAAAGAACAACCCCAATATCTGGGTTTAAATAACCCAGAAATTAGTTGGTCCCTTTTTAACCCAGGAGTTGGGTCAAAAATAACCTAACTTGGGTTACTATGCCAGTATGCCTTATTTCAGAAAATAAAACTTTGTTTTAAATTATATTACACACTTCAAGCACTTTTACATTTTTATTGCATTAAATTAAAAAATATATATAAAAAAAACACACACACACTTGGACATATTTATTTTCCTATTTATTTTAGGTCAGACTGTAATAAAAATTATTAGAAAGAAAAAATAGAAAAATAAACAACTCTCAAACATTCGACAACATTCAATAACTGGATTGAACTTAAGGCTTAAAGGACAAGTTCGGTATTTTACACTTAAAGCCCTGTTTTCAGAGTTTCTGATGAAATAAAACGGTTAAGATTGAAAGTTGGACACATGCTGCTGGCCCGAGAATTTCCGGTGTCTGTGGTAGCACCCCCCACCCCCCACCTCCACAATGCAAAATAGGTGCACTGGAACAATCCTTCCTAAAACGCATTAAACTTTCGTTTACAAAGACGTGAAACTCACCGAGTGGTCCGGGGTGTTCACTGATATGCTCACACAAAAATCGCTGCAAAAGATGCTTTCCAACTGGTTTTATCGTAGTTAATCGTAGGATTGTTCCAGTGCACCTATGCAGCCATTGTGGAGGTGGGTGGGGTGCTACCACAGAAACCAAAAATTCTTGGGCCAGCAGCATGTGTCCAAATTTCAATCTTAACCGTTCTATTTCATCAGAAAAGATCTGAAAACAGGGCTTTAAGTGTAAAATACCGAACTTGTCCTTTAAAGGACAATTCCGGCGAAAAATGAACCTAGAGGTAATTAACACATGGTTACAGAGTCGGCCGTTCTCTGGGATTTGTTTTCATGATAATCAGGGATGTAGTGGAGGCTAAACGCACGTAAACGCCGTTTATGCACCTCCCAATATTCGGAAATAGCGTTTATCCACCTCCAAAGTGCGTTTATCCACCTCTAAATTGCGTTTATCCACCGCTAAATAGCCTGTAGTTCCTAAGACATTTTCAATTAAGCTCATGTCGTTTTAGTTTCATAATGTTCATTATTAGTTTCATAGGTTGTTAAACCTAAGACGAACTCTTTCATATTGCGCTGCATTACTGTCAGTGTTGTTGACTATTAAGCCCCGTTCACACTACACGCGACCAAGCGACGCGATACCATTCATTTCAATGGTGAGCGGGCGACTTCCGGCGACACGCGCGACAGCGACCGTTGGCGACTAGATTGGGCGTGTCTGTCGCGCGACAAAGTTGAGATCTGTTTAACTTTATGCAAATGAAGAGCGACTTTCGGTGTCGGTGGAGCGCGTCACTCTTCAGTGTTGAGTCTGACCGAGGCAAGTTGAACGAGAAGCTAATTTTAGCAGTCAGAAACTCCCCTATAATGTATGATATATCTCCGTGTACATACAGTGGTATTCACCGTATACTGATCCGTGCCTGGATGGTTTCGGGAACCCAGATAGACCGGTATTTGCCCGTTTGCTGCAGTTAAATAGCCGCGATGGCAAAGAACACTCACTGTTCTCGGTCATCTTTAATATTATGCATTTTATGTACTGATTCCATTTATATTTAGACTTTTCCTTCCAAAATGTGTGTTTGTAGCGTCAAGAAAACGTATTTGTTGTCTAACATAGAGTAGGGGAGAGCCGGGACGGTTAAAACACTTTTCAGATAAACATCGTTTTCTAAGATAAGGTTACAGATAGATTTTTTTTGTGTGTGTGATCAACAACTCACATATGTGTTCTCTTAGCATCATGTGTTATTCGGTACAAATATAGAATGATTTAAGTAAAAATTTACTTTGAACGGTAGTAGTGCTTTGTTTCAATCGTCCCGCCTGAGCGGGACGATTGCAACACAGGGGTGGGACGGATGAAACATAACAGTTTAAACGGTAACTATTCATCTAATGCTTGTTTTTATGAACAATACCTGACAAGTAACTTATATACATATTGTTACAAACATATTTTGTCATTTATTTTAATTTAAAGGTTCATATTAAAAACATTTTTCTGTCGCCCAATAAACAATAGGCAATATATGCGCGTTTTGCATAATCTTTCTAATAGGCTATTTTGACGAATAAAGACAAATCCGTTTTCTTAAATTTCTTCCTCGAGTCATATTGAGTGTTTGCTGCTTGAATAGCCTGTTATTGTGAAGAAAATTGTCAACCAGAAGATGATAAATTAAATTTATTGAAGATTGAATACTTGTTTCAACCGTCCCGACAGCGCCTCCTGACAGTTAAACCTGTTTTGCCCTTAAACTAAAAGACTCTGATATTACACACTTAAGGGTATGTTGTAGTACTAATACACCTTCAGTATTATCATTATAATGGCACATGAAACTATAAATACAACTTGTCAGTCAAAAAAAAAGTACTGCACGAAAGAATTCACTAACCGCACTCAAAAACAGCTTTCCGGCTCTAACTTTAAAACGACATGACGTAAAGAAAAAATGTTTTCGGGAGTCTGGTAGGCAATTGCGTGCTGTACGTGTTGACAAAATTTGACGTACATGACGTGAGTGGTTTTCAAGGAAATCTCAATGTTTCATCCGTCCCGCGTTTCAATCGTCCCGGCTCTCCCCTAACATCCGGGAATGTCACTCACAAACATTACTAGGCAACCAGTAGTGGGGGAACGCCCTCCATCGCAGCCACTGGCGACCTGCAGCGACAAAGTCGCGTGTAGTGTGAACGGGGCTTTACTGACGGTAAAGTTGCACTGTTGACGCTCGCGCAGCCTCTCGAGGAGAAATCTACACACATGAGCGCAGCACACACACACACTCAGTTAACAACATACTGCCTATAAAACATCTAAATGTGGAGTTTTTATATTTGTAACATATGTTAAGCAACCTCAAGAATTTTTCCTGAACACAATCACGATTGAAAATGTGATATTGATTTCCTAGAACAGTTCAATAAACAGTTAAAATTAAGTCACTTACATTTTAGATGCAATATTGGCTGTTTATGTTCTGTTTCAGCAGCGAAAATAGTTCCAAACAAAAATCACAGCAGAACCACGGCGCATCACACAGGAACATCACTGTTTTCATTACTGAAGATTCAGCATTTTGAACGAATCGGTTGAGTCAAAGATTCAATGACCCATTCATAACATCCGTCTCATTTTTGAATGAATCAACCGTTTAAACGAATCGTTTGAATGAATGAATCAATGACTTTAGTGTTATGTTTAAAAGTAGTATCATTCTTTACATTTCTTATTTGTATATTTAAATCAATTTTATTTTCAAAACATTATTTTATGCAATTGTAATTGTTCAGTGTAAATGATTTAATTCGATCCTCCCTACCTAGGGTAACAGCCCTATAGTGTCTTATTATTCAAAATAATTGAATTTATTGATAAAATTTAGGAAATTAAAATGAAAGATGAAGCATACATTTAATAATATTGGGGGAGGGTATGCCCTTTAAAGGTGCAGATATTACAATATGCCGATTTAAATATCAAAGCTGATTGAACACTGATGAGAATATAGTTTCAGAATAAATTAACACGCACAACAACAAAAAAATCTGGACAAGGAACTTTTTTACTCGGACAAGTGAATGACTGATTTACTTGTCCGAAGGACAAGCGTATGAAAAGGCTTAATGTCGAGCCCTGCCTATAAGCAATGTCATCGATAAACATACACCGGTAGGCAGTGGCCCACCTTACCGGGTGACCACGTCGTGGTCCACTAGAATTTATAGTTTACCCACCTCTTTTTTTACCACTACACCTCTGATGATAATCGAATGTAAAGAGTTTTATCTCTAAAAACTGATTAGCTAACAACGCTAGTATATGGGCCATCGAATATAAGTAAAAAGAAATCGCTAGTTAATACCACTAACAAGGCTCAAAATAGCCTCACACTAAACTAACATGGTAGCATAATGAGGGTCCCTACATGCAAACCGAAGCACTGAGAACTGTGTAAGTGAACAGACAGTTTAATAAGAAGATACTTTATAAAGACAGTACATTACGCGTATACAGGCAGGAGCCATCTTTGGAAAACAGTCTCGACCAGTCGAGCCACGAACGCCGTGCTACGTGAGCTGGTCTATAGGTTTAAGTCACAGTTCAGCTGTCTTAGCACGGCGTTCGTGGCTCGACTGGTCAAGACTGTTTTCCAACTGTTAAACTGTCTGTACACTTATACAGTTCTCAATGCTTCGGTTTGCATGTAGGGACCCTCATTATGCTACTGTGTTAGTGTGGGGTTAATATGAGCCTTGTTAGTGGTATTAACTAGCGATTTCTTTTTATTTATATTCGATGCCCCATATACTAGCGTTATAAGCTAATCAGTTATTAGAGATAAAACTCTTTACATTCGATTATCATGAAAACAAATCCCAGACAACGGCCGACTCGCTAACCATGTGTTAATTACCTCTAGGTTCATTTTTCGCTGTAATTCTCCTTTAAAGTCTTCAAACATTGGTTGTGTCTCTGGAGAGCTTCAGGAATTTAAGCCTGGGACAAACTTTGGGGACAAGATTTTTGATAGTGTCCTCATCTAAGAGAAGAAATGCCTCCTCATCTATGGAGATGTCTTCATCTGAAAGACAGAAAACAAGACAACATGAGTATTATTAATAAGTCGAGACAATTGTGAACCACTCACCAGACACTCTTTGATTATAAAGCTAAAAAATCACTTTTAAGGGAATGTTGTGTTGTTTTTTAACGTGGCCCAATTTCCTAGTTAACTAATGGGGTTATTTTGCAGCATTACCCATTTAGTGTGAATGACAGTCTATACTACTGTCCATCTTTTCTTTCATTAACAAGTGTAATGACATTAATGCAAAGGTGAATATCTGGCCTATTCTTATGCAGCTTAAAGACAAGGAAGGCACAAGTATTTTTTATATAGATATGCATACTCCACTGTCGAAGAATTTGTGACTTTCACAGAATTTTGCACCGACACATTTAAGCCCAATTAAATAAAAAAATTTAGGTATAGAGAGATGATATAAGGGCAGTAAGAGTAAAATGCTCACCTCTAAAATTCTCTATCAGCTCAGACAGCCGCCACTCAGTTAGCATATCAGCGACAAAGCTGTCCATTTAAAATGACCTGGAGAAAACATAGTAATATAGAGGTTAGCAACAATTCGAAGACTTGACCCGCTTCTTTAATCTGTTAGGCTGCAACCCCACTTTTGAAAAATCCCCAGTAATGGCATACCCAAACTGAAACAGATACAGTTCATGAACCCTTTGTACTAAAACCATAAAATATGCTTTTCTTTTGTCTGCATTATAATTACTAACGACTGGCTGTTTTAAATTACCTTCTGTGATCTGATTTGGCTTCAGATAAAAAAATCTGACAAACAATATATTATTTTATAGTATTCTAAACGATGATAAAGTCTATATCCATTAGCATTACATTATAAATATAATCTAGTATTATTATGAAAATACCTGGCATGGCTCGAAGAACACAGCTCGACGTCGCCACTAAGTTAGCTGCACTGTAAGTTAGATAACGTTAACTTACTTAACGTTACCGTATTATTGCCATTATTATAACAATGCGATAAGTACAGCACATGTTATGAAAAATAGAATTTAAAGACCGTGTAAAGTGAATTCAGTCATTTTCTTCTAAACACATTAAATAGGTCATACATGTATTTCTCAACAATGTGTAAAAAGCATTTCAACCATTTTGACACCTAATTTCATGAACCTATCGTTATTTTTAATCATTCAAATTGTCTGGGTGGTTAATAACACTTTCTTCTTTAGTCTGACAAACTCAAAACACATATTTATTTGGACTTTACACAGACTTTAAACTAGTTAGATGTTTTCGCGATAGCGTAGCTAACGTACATGACAACCACAATTACCACAGCTAACACTAGTCTCAACGTAGCAACTATAAGCCATGGTAACTTTTTCAGCAAATGGTGCTAAACTAGCAACGGGGACATGGACACAGAAAATATTACATTATCAACACTGAAAATACTCGCTTACCTTGAATCCACGACGAAGTTGCACCCACCCAGGAAGCACAGGCCAAAACGGATCGAGCGCGAAGTGTCGGTTATTTCAAATGACTGTTGTGAGAAAATTCCAGAACAACTGCAGGGGGGAGGGGCCGAGGGGGGACCCAGAACATGGGTTACTCTTTGAAAAATAACCCAGAAACTCAAACAACCCAGGAATTGGGTCAAAATATTAGCCCTATAACCCAGAAAATGGGTACTCTCTGAAAAAATAACCCATAATTTTAACCCAACACAAATAACCCAGAAAATGGGTTGAAGAAATAACCCAGGAGTTTTTAGAGTGTAAAAGTTCACTGAAAATGCCTATATATCACATATGTGACCCTGGATGACAAAACCAGTCTTATGGGTCATTTTTTTAAAATTGAGATTTATACATCACACGAAAGCTGAATAAATAAGCTTTCCATTGATGTATGGTTTGTTATAATAGGACAATATTTGGCCGAGATACAACTAAATTAAAATCTGGAATCTGAGGGTGCAAAAAAAAACGAAACATTGAGAAAATCACCTTTAAAGTTGTGCATTTATATTCGCGATTGTGCAGCATTCCCTCACAAAAATAAATGTTTTATACATTTACAGTAGAAAATTTACCAAATATCTTCATGGAACATGATCTTTACTTAATATCCTAATGATTTTTGCCATAAAAAAAAAATTGATAATTTTGACCCATACAATGTATTGTTGGCTATTCCCACAAATATACCCGTGCTACTTAAGACTGGTTTTGTGATCCAGGGTCACATATGATGTATCTTGTGAATCTAATGTTTTTTCCTTTCAGTTTGGTATCATTTTAAATGTCTCAGTGCGATTGGTAAAATGGTCTTAATTTCATTACAACTATTGGTATTATGAGAAAGACTGAACACTTAGGAGAATCCTGTTCTCCTCTTTGGGTGGTGTCTCTTCAAGATATCTGATAATCCTCCCCTCTCCTCTGAAACCAGGTGCTACCCCTGGGGTACATGAATAGACCCAAAACAACTCTATTTGTACAAGCCTTTTGTTCTGGTCTGGGTATATAAGGGTAATTGGCAGAGCAGTCTTTGGGAACCTGTAACCAGGAAAACCCCCATGCAGTGTGTGTCAGTGTTTTCCCAGTGGAAAGGGCTCACACACTACTGTGTGTCTCTGTCAGGAATACATTGCTTACTTTTAGAATCATCTTTGAGTAATTGATGTCATGTATTTATTATTTCTGATTTGGCTGTTAATTACTTGTGTAATTGGCATGATGCATTTTTACCTGACAAATAAATGTTACATCTTGAGTTATTCTGAAGTATTCTGAAATCATTATTTTAGTTCATTATGAAGAGGCTATTGCTACCGCAGCTCTGTGTCCAGGATAGGTCAAACTAAAGGCGCATATGAACGGAGCAGTAGGCACGTCATCTGAAGACCTTTTGATTTCTGTCTATCACTGACTTGGCAAGTTGTATGGAAGTGGCTAAATAAACTACACTTTTTTGTATGAGTGAGCAGTTAGCAACCGACTTAAGAGGTATTAGCAAACCCTGCACCCTCTGACCAAGATCAGACTGGCGAGGCTGTGTCCGTGAGATCCACGTAAACCCGGGGCGTGTGACTCTGTGCGGCATTGGGTCCCTTAATGAATCAATAATTGATAGTATGGGATACTCAGAATAATCAAAGATCTAAATTAAACCATAATCAATATTTATGATTATTTTCTAATAAGAAATACGATCTAAGTTTGATTATCAGTCAAAATTGGAGTCAGATTAAGCGTAGAGCTAAAGTAATATTGAAAGTAAATTCTAATAAATTAAGTGAACTTCACTGGAGCGCTGAAAAGACATACACGCATTATCCCTTCGCCCAGGCCGTTGGATTCCGTCTTTGGACCAATGGGTGGTCCTTACATAGCCCTGTTTAATACACTGAGCAATGCTGTTCTTACTCACATTTGCGTTAATATAAGGCAGAGTTTTCTTAAAAATCCCTGTATTACAAAGCTATTTTTAGGGCAGTATTTTATTAATCCTTCTCTGAATGTCACTTGGTCATACAGGGTAAAACTAGAGCAAAACTGAAAAATATCTTGCTGAAAATGAAAATGCACTTTTATATACATGTTAATGTTAATATGCTGGTTATTCTCACCAATCCCAAATCTCAAGCACAGACTCCTGGACCCGGTTTTTCAAAATGTTTAATCCGGATGAAATTGATCTGGATTTAGTAAAGAGCAACAAGTAGAATAGCCAGTGTGGGGTCAATATAAGTTTATTTTTATTTGAAATGAAAACACACACATTAAAAAAAAAAAAAAAAGAAAAACCCCACCCCATCCTCTTCCAGCAGTCCGCTCATCTGAGACCTACAACACAAACACTGTACATTGAGGATATTTATAACAAGTTTCAAATATAGATGTATTGAATGAAAAAAAAAAAGACTTAATGTCAAATACTCCACAATAATTTCAGACTTCCTCATCTGATGTGGAGAGACCAGCTTGTCTGAGCATATAGGAGGCAGATCTCAAGTCTGGCCTTGGTTTGCTGCAGTTTGGTCAGAGTCAGTTGTTCCACTGCCAGAACGAGCAAACAGGACGTGCAACAAGGGTTGCGTCACTATTTAGACACTATTTCTGATTTGGATTTGTTTTGGATTTTGGAAATCAGTGATTGCCATTCTTTGCATTTTTTTGGTCATTCTGTAATCATTGCATGCATCACTAATAAATATTCTAAAAACAAAAAATAGTTTTGATTGTGATGAATATATATATATATATATATATATATATATATATATATATATATATATATATATATATATATATATATATATATATATATATATATATATATATATATATATATATATATATATCAATTAGTGACAGAATAAAATGTATTGTTTTTGGTCAATTTTGACAGCTGTTTGGGGGATTATTTTTATGAGGCCAAACTCTTTCTACTTTGCTGTAGGCCTATACTGAACGGCTGAATATTAAAGCCATGTTAAAACGGATAAGCAAATCAAATGAAAACCTTATGAATAAATAGGATATCTTGTAAGATACTGAATGATCCAAATGTAGTATTATTTGATACATTTTTTAAGTTTTCATTACATTTTGGGCATGAAATCCACGCTGAATCCACCCTTCTGATGGGATCAGTTTAATCCAGATTTTTTTGGATCAAAGTGATCCAAATCCTACAAAAAAGTTCTGAAAAACCCAAACTAAAGGTTTGATCCGGATCAAAACCAAGATTGGATTACGTGATCTAATCCGATTATGTAATCCGTTTTTCTTTTGAAAAAGCCATTTTCAAGATTTGATCCAATCCGTTATTCAAAATCCTAGTGGATTACTTTTGAAAAACCGGGCCCTGGTGAAAGTGATACACAGCTGTAGGTGTTTTTATCCTGATATTCCACCTCCAGAGGTAGAGAGAGACTGATGCTGAGATCACACACACTGATGCTGGACAATACACTCATTCCTGCATACCAGGAGAGAGTCACATCACACACATTACACACTGATGAACACACCAGTGAACATGAGGATGAAGAACATTGTGAATAGTCTCTACTGATGATAGGAACACGCAGACGAACTGAAAAACTTGGGAAGATAAAAATATATATGAATAAATCTACACAACAATTTCCAGTCTATGTATTGAGGGTTTTTACAGTCTGTTACCTCAAACTTTAAAATTATTCAACAATTCAACATGTTGATATAAAACAAGCATAAAGGCAATGATCTCTACACACCCTAGACAGAAACACTGAAGGTTTTTGATGTCACTTTCGCTCCCCTTATCTCTAGTTTATAAACTCCAGTATGTTCAGTTGTGGTGTTTGTGATGGTCAGATATCCAGTTTGATCATCCAGCTTCAGTCTGTCTTTGAATCTCCCATCAAGAACAACATTTTTTAAATAGGCCTACAGTCATGTTGTTGTTCAGGTTATAGATTTCCGCTATTACAGTGTTTTCAGTTCCAAACCTCCAATGAAGCACATTATCATCCTTCATTTCAGTAAGACCAGAGTTTAGAGAGACTGAATCTCCCTCCATCACTAAAACTATCTTCCCTGCATCTGTACCAGCAAACACTCCTGAAGAAAAGTAACACTCAAAAGTGTCCCATGCAGACTATACTAAATAACATGAAAATTTGTCCAACAGACAAAGAAATGGGAAAGCTTGAAGTTGAGCTCCACAAAAATAACAGTCTCAGCTCAGAAGATACTTGTACTAAAAACTAAAGCATGAACAGTAAAAGCACTAATATAAAATATATATACATATATATATATATATATATATATATATATATATATATATATATATATATATACATTTATAACTTACCGACCACTTCAACACAAACCATTTTCTTTGAGCCCTGTGAGATTATATAACAAAGGAAATCTCTGAAAACAGAATGTATTGTCCCAGGACTCGTTTTTTTTGTGGATCCACCCTTAACAGGAACATGACCACCTTCAGTTGACCCACACTAGCTGTGATCATATTTTTCAGAGGTGTATTTTATTATATAATACAGGTATTGCAATATTGCCCAAAACTGACTCTACTTTTGTTCTGCACTGATATTATTGTGCAATGCCAGGATAACAGTCTTTCTGCCTGTCAGTGATCTAACACCACTCATCTACATGTTTGAGTTGACCAATCAAATTAAAGTAGGCGGGCTTTATGTTGTAAACGCTCATAAAGTGTGAGATAAACTAACATTTAATGTTCGACAGACGTTTTACAATACAAATTTAGAACGTCCAACATAAATATTTAGAGATGCAAATTAAAAAATGAATAAATTTTTTTTAATTATAAAATATAGGTTATGATTTACGTGATTCGTTGCAATTCGTAACTGTCAATGTAATTAACGAAGCCGTTTTCATCAAGCATAACTGCAGAGACTAGTTTAATTAAATATATCATAAGAAATCATTTTAAATGAAAATAAATAATTTTAAAATAATAAAAATGACAGTAAAATATATTAGAATTTTTTTTTGTGTTAAATTTGAATTAAATTATTACTGTCCCCGGACCGGTGCAATAGAGTAGCCTACTCTTGTAAGTAAGTAGCAGTGTCTAGGGCAGATTTTATATCACCTCATGAAATCTTATCCTGTTTCCATGAAATAATGAAGCTGCTCCAGAGCAGGTTTGAGTTTATGGACCTGTTGCTATTACAGCAACTCCAGGATGAGCTTTGAAGAACCCAACAATCCTGGATCATGTCAACAGTGAAAACCAGATAACTGAGTAATTCACGGATAAAGAACTGGTCTCAGGGTCAGTTGAGCTTCTGTTCGCTGATCAATGTTTATATGTGAATAAAAGCCTAAATTCAATCGAGCTGTAAGGGGTTTTATAGTTAAAGACCCAGAACCAGATATTAGAAAGAGGACACGGAGTCAGAATTATAATAAATGAAAGAAAAGTTTTACTGAAGATAGTTTGTAGTTTCATCAGCAGAAGTCAGCTTCGAGACTCACACAGGAGTTTGTAGGCCGTCCCGCTTACAGTTACAAAGATCACAGCAGTTATACCATTCACTAAGGTCTAAGATACATCATAACTTCAGGTTAAATGATTCTCATTGACTAAGAAATAGATAAACATAGTAATTTCCACACATACAGTATACAGACATATCTCCATGGATTATGCAGCTGACACTTGGACCCTGAAGTTAGGCACGTCATGACTTTTCAGATAGCAGATTTGGGTTGCTGAACGCCAACATGTCCAGAACAACAACTCAGTCAATCTCCAATAATGCCAGTGGTTCCTTAACCTGCAACCCAGAAGACTAACACACACCGACACACAGATTTTCTAAGGTTGGATTTGGTCAGGCTCTAACTATAAACAGTAGAGTCCTCTCAAAACATAAAGATAACAAGTTATTTCTCTCAAGGATAGCTAGACGTTAGTCTAACTGGAAAGTAAGGCTTTAACAAAGAAATGGTCCCTTAAACAATTGGCTTCAATGACCCCTATATGTTTATAACACATTGAAGACCTTTCTCAAACACCCAACACGTCCATATTTCATTTCTGGAAGCCGGGCTAAATAAGCAAGGACTGTTAATTACTGCATTCAGATACAAAATACAGACATTGGAGAATACATGAAAAGAACATTTAAGTAATCACACTGGTAACTTCTATAACAAAGTCAAATCTCCAGAGAAGTCATTCAACTCATTTGAAATTAGAAGGAAAAATATTGATTAATACCTTGATTATAATCACTCATTACATATACACTGACGTAGCAGTGGATTCCAATCCACCCCCTTCAGAGCGCTCGAGTCTCTTCAAAAAAAAAAAAAAAAAAAACGAATCCGCTTTATTCATATGGATTAGCTTTACGATCCATTTATGAACTTTTTGAAGTAAGTGGTAGTTGCGTAGATGTCAATGGAGAGACAGTAATACTGTTTTGTTAAAGACATGAATTAATTTCACTTTCTAAGTTATTTGTATTTTAGTCACAAATAACTTGCTTGTCCTTGGATGGACTAGAGCTGTGGTGCAAGGAGAACAATCTCGTCCTGAACCTGAACAAGACCAAGGAGATGATTGTAGATTTTCGCAAGAAGGGCATTGCCCCCCCTCCTCTCCGCATTGATGGTGCAGTTGTGGAGAGGGTATCCAGCATCAGATACCTTGGAGTAGACATCGCCAACACCCTCACCTGGCGCCAAAACACTTTGACCACCCTAAAAAAAGCCCATCAACGCCTATATTTCCTGAGGAAGCTGAAGAAGGCAAAGATGGACATTAACATCCTTCTACAGGTGTGTGGTGGAGAGTACCCTGTCTTCCTGCATCACTGTGTGGTATGATAGCTGCACAATGGCAGAAAAAGAGATGCTACAGAGGGTGGTAAGGTCTGCACAACGGACCATCGGATGCAACCTACCAGGCCTCTCGGACATTTACGCAAGCCGATGCGGGGATAGAGTAACCTGCATCATGAGGGACTCTACCCATCCTGCATACGGACTGTTTTCCCACCTCCCCTCAGGCAGAAGGCTGCGTAGCATCCAGGCAAGGACCAGCAGGCTAAAGAACAGCTTCTACCCGGATGCGGTCAGACTAATGAACTCCTCCACACTGTCATGCCTTTGTCTTTTTAAGAAATAGCATTGCACTTTAGTTATGTTTTAAATGTTTTTAAAGGAGCATTTCACCCATTTCATTGAAAGTGGATCATATATGTAGTTGAAATGTAAAATAATTTTTGAATTTGGTGCCCTCTTGACCGAGAAAATACAGAAAATAACTGAAGGGCGCATTTGTGTGTAAAACAACAACTCCCACAATGCACCACATTGCACAGCTCCACAAGCCACTCCCACTAATCCAGAACAGCGCAAACATTAGAGAAATCACTCTTGCGTCTACAAGGCTAACTTTAGCTGCCACCGGAGTTTGAAATTCACTTCACACAAAATGTGTGAAGTGTAGTTGGCTGTGGCGAGCAGGATGAGGGCGACGGACGTGAGAGCAGCGCGAGGCCGGTGGCGTGAGTGATAATGAATGACACCTGTGAGACGCACCGGTCTCGCGTCTCTCACAAGGAAGCAGAAGCATAAAGGAGGAGCGACGACGGCAGGTCGAGAGAGAAACAGGCCTGATTTTCTGTTGTGTTTTGTTTCTGTTGTGTGTGGACAGCAGTCGTCAATGAGGGGCTGCTGGCTTATACTTTCGTTTTGTATTTGTTCATTTTACAATTAAAATGTTTAAATGTTCGCCGGTTCCCGCTTCCTTCTTCCCACAACAATGAACCCCGTTAACGTTACATTAGCAAACTCATTAGTGAATTACTCCTCGTTTGTATTTCTTTCTAACTTGTATGGTGAATTACTGCATGATACCTGGATGTTCAGTCAGGCGAAACTAGGATGGTTCACATCACAACACAAACGTCCGTGTGCTCGTCTGATTCAGAGATTTCGTCCAGGAGAAATTGGCATCGTTGAAATTCTCTGCAGCAGCTATCTGTGTCCGTAGCGCACAGCGAGAGCACAGGCACCAGCAGTCCGCCCAGCTCGAGCCAGTCCGGGCTCCTCGTCCACGACAGGCAGCCGCCTCCTGTTCCTCCATCAGCCTCAGCTGCTCTTCACTATATTGCGGCTCGTAAAGATAGCCACGAACATCGGATTCGAGCAGCAGAATTTCAAAATACTCTTCCATATCATGTTTAGTTTCGTCTGGCATTGTCATTACTTCCTATCTCCACAGCGCTTGTTAGCTTAGCTTCCAAACAAGATGGCTGATATTGATTTCAGTACCTGCAAGTGAAGTCCCACCCACTGACCTGAAATAGGCCTGTAGCGTGAGTGGGTCCCACACCCTGGATAAATGATGAGCTAGTGTTTGTAGTCTATACACTTTTCAATGAAATGTAACTTCCTGCTTATTATGACGCAAAATGACGATTTTTACGTCATAATAATGTAAAGACTATGGGGCGGATCTAATCCGTGGGGAATTTGCATATCATAATTAATAATTGGTAATTAATAATTATTCATACATGTTTGGATTAGATCAGTCTTACATGTTAATAAAATCTCCCTCTAAGAGAGAATCTCATTTTACCTGCATGCATACCTGTGTATTCTTGTATTGTAACTACAAGTTGATTGCAGTTAATTACACTGAATCACGTCTTACAAAACAGGCAAAATTAATTTAGCTCAATTGTCAGAATAATATTGTGGGGATCCCCAATATCATCTTACTTTATAGGATTTCAGGAAACGCAATTCTCTGGCCAGAAGAATTGGGTTTTCTGCCCTATAAACAAAAATGTAAAGCTTGTAGCATAAGATATTTTTAGCACTTAAGGGACTTGAAATTGAGCAAAATAAATGAATCAATCAAGTGAATATAATGTATTTAATAAAGGCATACTTATTCATTTACTACGTTTACACGGGATATATATGTATTTACAAACACATAGACATACACAACACAATAAGACATTAATGACGAGAAATGGTAAAGTTTGGACAATGGATAACTTACACGAGTGAGCGAGTAAGAGAGAGAGGGAGGAAAATTTAGAGAGTTGCATTGATGCAGGGAGTTTGGGAAGACCCGAGGATCTTTCTAAATAAGTTAGAAAATTCACATAGACAAACGGAACTTTGAGAGACAACAAGACTTCAACAAATCTTAAAAGCGTGATCAAACATGGATACTTGCACTGGTATGGTACTCTTTGCATGGCTTGTGTAGAAGCGTGTGTGTGTCTCCCAGCCCGGCGCGTCACGTGCGCGTGTCTCTGCTTCAGAGAGAGCACGCGTTTGTTTGAATGTCCCTTGTAGCTGGCTTTGCTGAAGAGATATGTCACGCGGTGTTCTTTTCACTTCGTGGAAGTAAACAGTGTCGAGTATGAAAACAAAACTAACTTTAAAGAAAAGAAATAAAGATCCCAAAGGGGAAATCACGCGGAGTTACGTCTTGGCTGGTGAAGAAACGCGTGTGCGTCTCTGGGTCCGGCGTGTCACGTGGTTACGGCGCTTGCTTCTCCTGTGCAGGGATTCGGATGATTGGAATTAAACACGGGGGCTTATCTAGACTGAAAAACACAAACTAAACTAGAACACATAAAAGAAAGGCGAAAGGCTCGCCTAGAGACGAGACGTTACATTCTGACACGCGGACATGGACGGAAGAGAGAGAGGAGGAGCTCCGCGCGCCTCTTTAAAAACATTTCGGTTCACGCCTTCTTTTGGAAGACTGCACCAATCACCTGGGAGGGAAGTTCCCGCGGAAGGTTTCTCTTTGTCTTGTCAGACTGCTGGTCTAATTAAATTATGGCCTGTGGTAGAAATGTTCATTTCTACTGCAGAGATGTGTTATACACATAATCATACCTTTCATGGTGTGTTCATACATATATCTGGCGGAGTCATTTCCAGGGCATTCTAACAATATCAAACATGACATATAAAAGTTATTGGTACATGTTACAGGAAAACAGTTACATTAAGAATGCATCTAGGGGTCCCTAGGTTCATTTAAAGCTCCAATATGTGTTATATGTAGTACAATACATGGGCAAACATGAATACATATCGAATATATCATATAATCGTCTTTCAGTGATGAAGTTAAAGGTTTGTGTATGTGTGTGCGTGTCCATGAGCGGAGGTTCTTCTGAGTGGTCTCCTGGTCTCTCTTGGAAGGAGAGGGGGGGTTCGTGATAGTATGTTACAAATCAAGGAAACATTAACGCATTAGAGTCTCCAAGGACGCACACACCAAACACATAAAGGAAAGTCATGAGATGAACATGTATCACAAGGTTATGCATAGGATATATATATATATATATATATATATATATATATATATAAAATATATATATATATATATATATATATATATATATATATTAGAGTTAAAATGTTTCATTTTTCCTTCTCCAGGAATCAAGTCCCTGCACATTCTTTTGAGTCATAAATCGGTAACAGGAAACCAAACTCGAACAGTGTTAGCTTGGTTTGGGGAAGCTTCATGGGCTTGTGTGTGTGGTGGAATGTGTGTGTGTTAATTTGGATGTTCAGGCTCCCGGCCTTTCAAGGCTCTTGGATGTAATGGTTCACCCAGATACCCTACAATAAGCAGGAAGTAAAACACTTAAAACCCATCTCAGGGGAAAAAAAGGGAATAAACCATGACAATTCAAAAATATTACTGGGTTTCTAAAGATACAAAGCTTAATGCAAATGGGTGAAGTGTCCCTTTAAGGAAGTTTCTTAAGCATTTTTATTAATTATTGAAGTAGTTGGTCAACACCGAGACCCGAGTTCTTATTTCGTTCCCCTCATCCGTGTTGTGAGAATGACAATAAAGTTAAGAGGGGGGGACTTAATGAATACACATATGTGATGCGATCTGGGAAAACCCACCACATGGTGAAATTTGACATATTACAGGTTTTGCGATCATATTAAAGCTTGGTTCAAGCCCTTTCCAAATCTGTTTTTATTTCTTTTATAGTTTGTCTGTAACAAAAGTTATGGTTATCTGAAGTCGGCTGATCGATGTGATTTTCAGAAATGGAATTTTGAGAAAAACAGGTTTAAATAACTGTCACGTCCTGCTAGCGGGACGACGGGCGCTCTATTTTTTATTGCCTTTTTTTCATATCACATATTTTAGTAATCATCATAGATTAGGTATCATTCGAAAGCTTACAAACTCAAAATTCATCCTGTGAAAACCGTTTTGAAATTGGGCGATTGAGAGGCGAGCAAGGTCTTTTAAACGAGCAGCTTCAGACTCTGTTGTTCTCTTGTGCTCCGCATCACATAACGCTGGATAAAAATAAATAAATAAAAACTTGCGTGCCGTTGTAGTTTATACAGGACTGGCGGGACCTTAATTCTGTTATGTGGTTTATTTTGATAGGAGAAACTGTCTTTGTAGTGTTAAGAGAAGGAGAACTAAATAGCCTTTGTTGTTGTTTTTTTGCACCTCCGCTCCGCGCGTGTTCTTAAAGAGAAAGACACGTCTTTTCAGCTTGCCACTATAAATCGCTATTTTTCTGCACTAATCTAGTGAATTTTCACTAGATATACTCAGAGATGATAAACAAGATGTTATAGAATAATAATTTATTGAAAACCCAAATTTGACAATAAACTGACATTCAATCTATTTTTAGACTTTACTGAAAATGTACAAGCGCGACATCCGACGGGTTTTCCCAGATCGCATCACATATGACCCGAAGGAATGCATATGGAGAACACTGGGGTGTCCAGCCACAGGTGGAATATTTCAACCCCAGGGGTTGCAAGGTGGCTTGCCAAGGACACATGCTCAGAGAGGCTTACAGTGGGAATACACATGTGGGGGTCGCTCAGGGGAGGGACCATGCACACAGGAGGCACCTAGCCGACGCACAGGCAAGAGACACTGGCGCCGACGTCTGCAGTGCAGGAGGAACTCAGGGCTTTCGGGGAAGCTCACGTGAGGAAATATCGCACGCATCCAGTCCGTGGAGTGGAATGGCGAGCAAGCGAAGACACCTGAGCGGGTTCGGTTCTAGCTGGTTGAAGCGAGTACATGAGAGGACACAGGCTCCACTCAGAGATTGTAGAATCTGGCGAATGTGTTAGGTGTCGCCCAGCCTGCAGCTCTGCAGATGTCTGTTAGCGAGGTGCCATGCGCTAGAGCCCAAGAGGACGACACACTCCAGGTGGAGTGGGCAGTCACACCAAGGGGGCACGGTCGACCTTGCTGCTGGTATGCCAAAGCAATGGCGTCCACTATCCATTATATAATATAATCGGTTATAATCGTTAACGAAGACGAACGAAAAATAGGTGGGAAAAAAACATTGTCGTTAACTGAAATAAAAATAAAAACGAGGCATTACAAAAAAAACGATAACTAACTAAAACTGTAATGTGTTTGGCAAAACTAACTAAAATAAAATAAAATTAAAGAGTAAATGTCCTTAGTTTTCGTCTTTGTCAATGTCATGGGCTGCCGCACCGGCCGCTACATTTGCGTTTTGTTATTAATTTTTTAAAAACGCAGCGTATTCGTTCAGCTACATTTCTTTTCCCTGCTCTCTCTCTGTCACTCATGCGT
Organism: Chrosomus eos; assembly: GCA_036326025.1. Classification (NCBI taxonomy): domain Eukaryota; kingdom Metazoa; phylum Chordata; class Actinopteri; order Cypriniformes; family Leuciscidae; genus Chrosomus; species Chrosomus eos. The sequence continues at coordinate 93,658 of JAZAVI010000224.1, forward strand.
CTCTCTCACATACACGCGCACACACAAACACACACACACACACACACACACACACACACACACACACACACACACACACACACACACACACACACACACACACACACACACACACACACACACACACACAGCCCCTCCCCTCCGTGCACACCGCGGCGTCTCCATAATAACGAGTGTTTGTTGAAAGCAAGTTTGCGAAAGGTTGGTCTCTCGTGAACACCTTTACACAATCACACATTAAAAAGTGGTATAACATTTTTAAAAATTCTGAATACAATTTTGTCAGTGTGTAAATGTCGACCCGAGAAGCGATTGCGGCTTTAGAAGGTTTGAGGTAAAATGCAGTTGTCAATGTCAGGTTGTCAATGTCAAAACACGATAAGCTGTGATTCAAATATTAAATATCGTTGTGTATTTTTTTTACTCTTACACTTAATTTTTGCTGCTTCAATCCAGATGAGTATTGTATAGGGTAAATTTAGTATAGGGTGTTAACATTGTACAGCTGTGGGATTTTTATAGGTTGTGAATTTTGTATAGAAGATGTGTAGTTTTTTGGTATGGCGTATGGATTTTGTAGAGGTAAGTTAAAGAGATTGAGCTCCTGACACTCTGAAAGCAGAGTCAGTCTTGTGTAGACTGATTACATATTAGTGCCCATATCGTTAGCCTCATAGCATAATTGCCTAAGTAATTTTTTGTGTTTTTTCTTTTTTTCCAAAGACATTGAAATATGACTTAGGCAATTGACCCTTCGTGTGGAGCTTGATTGACAGGTGTTCTGACCAATCATAATTCACCATCCGTCATTTTGTCCGACAAAGCAGTCAGGAGAGTTAGTGGATTAACATGTGAGGATTTGAACTTGAAAAACTGAATATACTGACGCCTTTCCGCGGATAAAACAACATTCATTCTTATGTTCATTCATGTTTATTTGATGCTATAAATGAACTAGAAGGAAAAGATGATCGGTTCACGAGCAGCTTTAACTGATGCTCTACAGCGATCTGCCACGACACATTAAAGAGCCACAAAACGGTATTTATTGTTTAAATTTCTTTCAAGAAATGACCACATTTGAAAGGTGAGTCTTTGTTTAATATGTTAGTAACCGAAAAGTAACCTAGTCTGTCCTGTCTGTCCGCGTGTTGTCAGTCTCCTCTCTGCTCCGCGATGTATTTTTCACTGCGTGAGAACATGGTGAGAACGTGAGAGCGGCGTAGCTTGTCGGACATAGTGACAGTAACTAAGGGGGGGCGGGTCTTTGCGAAGGGTCAATGATGCTATGAGGCTAACGATATGTACATTTTATGTAGCTACTGGTGTTGTTGTTGAATACATATTTCTGAAATTGTATGATGTTTTTGTGGAGTATTATTACACAATACTTTTTCGGACCTTTTTGAATCTTGCCCTTGACAAATAACCCAAATTAGAAAACTAAAAACTAACACTAAAACCTATAAAAACTAAACTAAAACTAAGCATTTTCAAAAAATAAAAACTAAACTGGCAAACGCAAACCCACTTTAAAAACTAATTAAAACTAAACTGAATTTGAAAACAAAAAGGCAAAACGAAATACAAATAAAAACTAATGAAAAATTCAAAACTATAATAACCTTGCTATCCAGTGAGACAGCCTTTGCTTGGAGAGAGCATTTCCCTTCAGCTTCCCACCATAACAGACAAAGAGCTTGTAGCGACAATGACTATTTTTCGGGAAATATTAGCTTAAATGGGGAATAATATTCATCAGCTGATGAATATGCATTACGACTACACAAATTAAACTATACCAAATAAGGAATAGGCTAGACCTCACCGTATATGAATAATTAACACGATTTTTCGTAGTAATTATTAATATAGGCCGGCAAAATATTATCAGTTATCAGGGTAAATTTTCAAGTGATTCAAATTTAATTGTTATGCACTGTCCGTTTACCTGGCCTATAAACATCAAAATTATCCTTCCTGTGGCCACCAGAAATGATATTTTCGTGTAAGGCACTTTTATATTTAGATATTTTAATATAAATCAAGTAGAGCTTTGTAACATAAGATCGGCATTTTCATTGACTTCAAGTTTATAACAATGAGACAGATTCAATTCAAAAGTGTCCATGATTCAATTCAAAAGAGAGAGAGAGATGAGGGAGTGTGAGAGAGATGGAGATGAGAGAGATGATCTTCTTAGGACACACACACACAGTTCAAACAGTTCAATCATGAGACCCCAAAAGGCTTAATCGGATGTTATAGACAACCTTAAAACAGTATTTCTTTTAGATTTATACTTGCTTTGACAAAGACCCGTTTGTGCGGTTGTTGGAAAGGAAGCGTCGGCTAAAGGTGTCCGGAGTTTTGCTCGGACGCAGATGGTATCTGTCAGCTCGGGCAAACGACGATTAATTCTTAGAGTCGTTTCGTTCGTAGGAACGAAGGAAAACTATCAACTGAGTTAGATCAATAGAAAGAAAACTTAGGTTAAAACGAAAGTTAGAAAGAAAACGAAGAACTCGGTTGAGTTCTTATTGAAGAAGGTTGAATCTCTCTGGCGAAGACTGCTTGCCAAGAACGACGTCGCGCTCCAGGTTTTGAAGAAGCTAGAGACACGCCTTCTTACGGGCCTGATCCAATCGTTTGGGAGGAGGAGTGGCAGCAAATGTCTGTGTTTGCAAAAATACACACCCTCCGGGTCATGTGCGAAGAGGATAAAACTTTAGTAAAAATACACTTCTAAATTGGTATTAATAAAAACATGCATCATATCGCATTTTGGGTTAGTTATTCGATCTTATTCGATTTCTCTGATTACAATCATACCAAGCGTGGCATTCCTGCGAGCTGGTAAGATGACGATACCTGATTCTTCGTGATTAAAGCATATCAAGTTGATTACATATCATGAAAGCTTATAGTTATAGCAGTTTGTCACAAAAGAATCATGAAACATCACAAGAAAAACATTTTATACATTTAAAAGCTGATTTTGATCACACATATGGTCATGAATGAGGGTTTCGGTGTGTGTGTGTGTGTGTGTGTGTGTAGGGGTCGTTCAGCGTTCAACAGTGTGGTGACCTCGCGCTCCCCCACCCTCTGGGGAACTCCATGTGTGTATGTATGTGCGTATCTGAATGGACAATGTTCGAAGTGACAATGTTCGTCTTGTTGGTAAAGTGTCTATCCTGGTCATGCAGGGATCATGAGATTCCTCACGGGATCTCTAGATCGGTTGGCGGCCGTTGTCACATGTCCATGCGACAGAACCCTCTTTATCTTAACGAGAAAATCATTAACTGTCCCGTGATATCTTCATCAATGGCAGAGTCTCTAAATGGAAGAACTGGGCTTTGTTTTGACACATTTAAGCTGCTGTCTCGGTAATGTAATCAAAAGACTGACGTGATCAGTTTGGAAGTGTGGAGGGATGTTAACTACCTAGAATATAATTAATGTTATCAGATGACCATTTCGGTGCCGTTACAAGCTGGTCTGAGGTCCTGAAACACTGCGGTCTGTCTACATAGGCGTGGAGAGCACGTACTGGACAGAGCAGTGCCAAGGCTGGGTCTGCCTCCTCCAGGGGCAGCGCTTGCAGGTTCACCACCGATGGTCCCGGAAGGTAGTGGTGGGAACCTATCCAAGCCGGAGTCTCAGGATCACGTTAGATTTGGCCGGTCCGAATTCCAGGCACGCTTCGTCAACGGAGAATGCGTGCAGGTCCCCTACCCTCTTGATGGAGGCCAGTGCAACCAGGAGCGTTGTCTTCAGGAACAGGAACTTAAGCTCCACTGATTGCAAAGGCTGAAACGGAGCATTCTGCAGGGCAGATAGAACCACTGCGAGGTCCCAAGAGGGAACGAGAGGAGGGCGAGGAGGATTCAGTCTCCTGTGCTTCCCAACAGACTTACCTTCTACCGTATCATGGTGTGCATCAATAGCGGCAACGTATACTTTGAGGGTGGAGGGAGACAGCCTTCGCTCCAACCCATCTTGAAGGAATGGAAAGCACGACACTGATCGAACATCTCTGGGGGTCTTTTCGGCGAGAAGAGCACCAGCTGACGAAGAGGTTCCACTTCAACGCATAGAGGTGTCTCGTGGACAACGCTCTAGCGGAAGTGATTGTAGACACCACCGCTGGTGGAAGGGTACTCAAACCCGCCTCGTCCTGTCCAGGAGCCACACGTGGAGGTTCCAAAGATCGGGACGAGGGTGCCACAGGGTGCCCCGTCCCTGAGTAAGGAGGTCCTTCCTCAGAGGAATTGGCCGGGGAGGTGCTGTCGCAAGGAGTACAAGTTCGGAGAACCAGGTCTGGGTGGGCCAGTGCGGCGCGACCAAAATGACCTGCTCCTCGTCCTCCCTGACCTTGCGCAAGGTCTGCGCAAGAAGGCTCACTGGGGGAAATGCATATTTGCTGCCCCGCGGCAGCTGTGCGCCAGTGCATCCGTGCCGAGCGTGCCCTCGGTCAGGAAATGATACAGGTCGCAATGGGTCAAGTCATGAGAGGCAAGCAAATCTATCTGTGCTTCCCCGAACTAGTCCCAAATCAGCTGAACCGACTGGGGATAGAGTTGCCATTCTCCAGGGAGGGGCTGAAGCCATGAGAGCTCGTCGGCTCCACAGTTCAGGGCTCCGGGAATGTAAATGGCTCGAAGCGACCTCAAATGCTTCTGACTCCATATGAGGAGGTGGCGGGCGAGTTGCGACATACGACAGGAGTGTAGACCACCTTGATGGTTGATGTACGCTACAGTGACGGGATTGTCTGATCTGACTAGTACGTGTTGACCCTTGAGCACGGCCCGGAAGTGGCGCAGAGCAAGACGTACAGCCAGAAACTCAGGGCAATTGACGTGCCATAGGCGGTGAGGTCCTGTCCAGGAGCCCACGGCAGCACGTCTATTGCACATGGTTCCCCAGCCCGTGGTGGAGGCATCTGTTGTTACAACAACATGCCGGGAAACTCGTTCCAGGGGCACTCCGGCCCGTAGAAAACTGAGGTTCGACCACGGGGTCAAAGTCTGACGGCAGCTCGGAGGGTGCTGTGTTGCCATGTCCACCTCGGGACTCGGTTGCGAAGCCAGAGCTGAAGCGGTCTCATATGAAGCAATCCGAGCGGCGTTACCGCGGCTGCAGATGCCATAAGCCCCAGGAGCCAGTGAAATAGTTTCAGTGGAACTCCACTCTTGCCCTCGAATTGTCTCTGGCAAGTCAGCAGTGACTTCGCGCGCTCGCTCGTAAGCTGCGCGGACATGGCGACTGAGTCGATTTCCATACCGAAAAAAGAGATCCTCTGCACGGGGCAGAGTTTGCTCTTCTCCCAGCACTAGGTCCCTGTGTTCGCAAACCTGGTCTCGAGAGTGAGCTAGCATCAGCCAGTCGTCGAGATAGTTCAGGATGCGAACCCCGTGTTCCCGAAGGGGAACAAGAGCTGCCTCGACGACCTTTGTGAAGATGCGAGGAGACAGGGCTAGCCTGAACGGGAGAACCACGTACTGGTATGCCTGCCCCTCGAAAGCAATCTGTGTCGAGGAAGAATGGAGACATGGAAGTAGGCGTCCTTCAGGTCGATCGCTGCAAACCAATCCTAGGGCCGCACACATTCGAAAATGTGTTTGGTGGTGAGTATCTTGAACAGCATTCTGTGAAGGGAGCGGTTCAGCACGCACAGGTCCAGGATTGGCCGTAACTCACCGGTTTTCTTGGGGACAATGAAGTAAGGGCTGTAGAAGCCGGACCTCATTTCAGCTGGAGGGAAAGTCTCGATCGCACCCTTCGCCAGCAGGGTGGCAACCTCCGCTCTCATGACAGGGGCATTGCCACCGACCATAGTGAAGCAGACTCCCAGACCCAGCGGGACAGATGGGGAAACTCTAGCCAGGCTCCCAAAAACTGCACCAGCGGGGTCATGAGAACCACAGACATCCCCTCGGTGGGGCAGCGAAGCGGAGTGACCCGGTGTGGGGGCACGGTTGTCAACAACCGTGCCCTGACAGAGGAGGCCAGGGAAGGACCGGCGTTCCGTGGGGGCCTGCTCTGCCAGGGGTCTGGCGACAGAGTGGGATGAGAGTGGCACGGTCCAGAGACGGTGCATACTGTCATCTGACTCTGGGTCAGAGGAGGACGAGAGGAGCACGGCCCGGGGGCGGCCGAGAACTCTGAGTGCTCAGGGATGGGGGTGTTACTTCTTTCTTTAACCACATTAGGGTACTGCCCACCCGAGGGTGAGCAGCGGGGAGTGGAGAACAAAAGATTCTCCCCCGGCCCCCTCCCCCGGGGGAAGGAATGGTCCTGCTACCATCTCCTGAGGAGTAACACGCATCCCTGAGCAGCCCTTCTCAGCAGCGGCGCTTGGACCGTCGTTTAGCGAGGGGCGGGGCTGGAGAGGGCTGGGGCGCCTTCTTACGGCTTCCTCCACGACCGGGCCCGGGCGAAGGCTGCTGCTTGGGCCGGGCGGGAGCCGCAGGAGGGCGCCCTCTGCGGCGAGCAGACGGAGGCAACTGCCCGGCCGGCTGGGTGGAGGCAGCAACGGGCTGGCGGGGCAGGATGTGTTTTATAGCCTCAGTCTGCTTCTGAGCAGTCGAGAACTGTTGGGCAATCATCGACTGCACCGCCGAACAGGCCGTCTGGGGACATGGGGGTATCAAGCAGACGGGAGCGCTCGGCCTCCTTAATTTCCGCCAGGTTCAGCCAGAGATGTCTCTCCTGGACCACGGCTGTGGACATCACCAAACCCAGGGAGCGTGCGGTCACCTTCGTAACCCGGAGAGCGAGGTCGGTGGCGGCGCGCAGCTCATCAAAGTGCCCTGGGTCTGTCCTGCCCTCATGCATGTCTCTGAGCATCTGCGCCTGATAGACTTGCAGAGTGGCCATAGCATGCAGTGAAGCAGCTGCCTGTCCCGCCACTCTGTAAGACTCAGCCACTAACATAGACGAAAATCTACAGGCTTTGGATGGGTGCTAAGAAGCACTCTGAGGACACAGTTGCATCGCAACAGAGCGTTCAACCGGGGGGAGCCCAGTGTACCCACGGGCAGCTGCCCCATCGAGGGGAGGAAAGGCGGATGAGATTAATGAGCGGTCCCGGGAAGACATGGGGGTCTTCCAGGACTTCGAAATCTCATCATGCACGTCCGGGAAGAAAGGTATTGGGGCTGTTCACGGATCCTGGGGCGGATTCGGCGGCCGCACCCAGAAACCAATCGTCCAGCCGTGAACTCTCGGGACAGGGCAGAGGAGTCCACTCTAACCCAGGGAAAGCACGGCCGTCATCTCTGGAACAGACTCGGGCACAGCCATATGCACACCAGAGGGTGGCAGCTGTGACGAGTCATCACTTCCAGAAGAATCCTGCGCACCTTGTGATGCAGCTATTGACATAGTATCTTCCTCTGGAGCGCCAAAGGAAACCCACTGGGCATCAGAAGATGGTCCCGCGGAAATCCAGAGAACGCTCGCGGTTTGCGACACGAGAGCGGAGGATGCGGGGCACGGACGAATAGTCGGCGCCTTGTTCCACACCGTCACTCTTAGGTCACCCTGGCCACCAGCCGAAGTAGTGCCTCTCGAGGAGACATTAGATTAGGGTGTGGATGAGGGGACTCTCACTCTTACGAGATCATTGAGTCTCGACTGCAGTGTCGCGATGGTCATGTTTCCACAGAGAGAACATGAGTCATCCACGAGCGCAGCTCTAGCGTGATCAATGCCCAAACACACTAGACAGCGCTCGTGCCCATCAGAGTCAGCCAAATGTCTACCGCATCCAGAAGTGCACGGGCGAGGCATCTTTAAAAAGACGTGCCGCGTGCAAGCTCTTTTTGTAAGAGAAACTCTGCGCTGAAGCGACCAGGTAGAAACACACTCACTGGCAAATCACTGCACAGATAAGCATGAAATGTGCACTCGCTGGAGATTGTCGTCCCACCAACACTGAGAGTCTGACTCATTTGAAAAGAAGCTGACGATTCAGAGGATGGCTTGAAGAGCGAAGGATCAACTTGGCTCCGAAGCGAAAACATATCAGCATGTTGCCGGCCTCCTCCTTTTATACCCACGAGGTAGGGCGGAGATACGCTATGCAAATTCCGCAGACCCATGGCATTTCTTTGCCATTGGCTCGTTTTGTAATACTCAAAGTTGATAGGCTTTCTAAGCTAAACCCCATTCGCCGTCATCTGACGTAACGTAAGGGAACAGCTTTTACAACATGTCACAGAAATTTTAAACTGTATATTAAACTAACCATGTTTTTAACATTTAACCTGCTAACACTCTGTTACAATGTACTAAGACATTCTGTACTTTAGATGAATATATGTGTGTCAAATACCTGACTGTGTTTATAAATAAAATATATAGGAAATGAAACTAGACAGATGACTAAGTTAGAACTTGTGATCAATGAAGTAATCATTAAAACAATGTCTCCTCTACCCAGTAACAGAAGAGACTGTAAATGAAGAACCAATCATATTAATGTCATTTGACATACCTCCCTATGTATAAAAACTGTTGTAGGCTATCAGTGTTTTCGGGGGGGATTCTCAATGAAATTTGTCTGAGATCCACTGGCCTTGTTTTTTACTTCGGAGATTCTCTGAGTATTGCTCGAGAACTCTCCTGGCCGTAATTAAAAGCATTTAAAGGACATGCTGGTGTCTGTCTGATATTACTGCTGCACAGCAGGTCAGTTTAGGGAAGCAATTAAGTTAGAGTAAGAGACTTGGCCAGTTGTCGAAGGTAGACACGAAGAGCTAGAGTAGTCAGTGTCGATTAGTAGACGCAACAGATTTTTTTGGTCAGTGTCGATTAGTAGACACGACAGTCAGGCTTGAGTGATCAAGTGTTCCAATGTATAAAAAAAGCTTTCCTTCAATTCCTCCGTCCTCCTTTTCTTCCCTCGCATCCTACAGGAGATGGAGCTGAGATGCGAGGAAAGGAAGTGAGGATGCAAAAATAAGAAATGAGAAGCACCTATGGTGAGCACGGATCCACACTTCGAAAATCCACCAGAAATTGTAGACCATCCGGGGACTTCTGGCACACACTTTTCAACACACTATGCTTTGGGACACACTTATTCTAATCTCACATACTGTTTAGGATGGATAGTATGGACTGTGTTGCTAATAAACTGGATGTAATTTAAAGCTGCAGTCCGCAGTTTTTCCTCTTTGTCGCCATCTCTGTTCGAAATCTGTAATTGCAGTTATTCGCGGAATTATAAATTTTACGTGAGTTGTACATCGGCATGAAACAGCGCGGATGAACACAATGTTTTGAGAAGACTGCACGTCTGTCAGTCACCGCGCCGGTGTGGATACTGGCATTCAGAATCACACATTCTACTTTTTGGAAGTACAGTATGACCATGACAACATAAGAATTTTCATCGGAAAATGTCATCTGAACAAGTAACATCCACTTTTTTTTCTGATCAACTAAGGGGGAAAAAAGCATTGCAGTAAATTGCACTGATTAAATATAACGATCGCTTATCATATCATGTCAAACCTTTCAAATTATACTTTGTTCTCAAATTGTTAATGCATCATTAACAGCATCAGCATTACGTGACTACATTTAATGTGTATTATGGCTACCTGTAGTTCAGTTTCCATTTCTGTGCAGTCTAATTTCTTTACTGGTTTTCTTTGAAATAAAAAAACACATGTTTCTGTAATCCGATGCTTATTTTAAACTGGAATATATCTAATTTCTGAGGAGGCGGGTTTGGTTTTCTTGGAGTAGAGGTGAATTGCTCCCTCTCATAGCTAGCACAAAATAATTCATATTTACCATAATAGCAAAACAAAAAAAGCCACAACAAAGGAAACACCGTAACTGTGTGAATTAAGTGAACAAGTGTGCTACTGTTACATGATTGAACATTTGAAATGTCTTACCTGTCCAACAGAAAAAAATCCATCTCTGCGTCCGTTTTGAACCCCTTCAAATCACCTGCCGATGTTTATCCTTGTTTCGCGCGGGCCGGTTCCAGTCTCTTTTTTTCTCCACCCAACCGAAATCCGAAGTCTTTTGGGTTTTTCGTTGTTTGAACCTTTCTGTATCCGCCATGAGTTGAATTATATCAAGTGCTGTGAGAAAAGGCTAAAAATTTCCACCTCATACATCCTCACACGCAATATAGCCTACTAGCCGGGATGCCTTCTTTATGTCTACAGATGTGACTGACGTAATGACGCAAAGAAATGCTCGAATTTCCCGCGAAAATCCACCAGTACCACTGGAATTAAAATCATTATTACAAGCTAACCGTTTTGAATCGAGCAAAGACAAGCAGATATTTTTGAACACTGGCTGGTTATGTTTTTTTTTAATTATTATTATTTTGGATAATTTTTACAACCGTGTATCACATGAAATACGTTCTGAGGAAACTATTTTCCAAATCGAAATTACGTTACATGCCAACATATAAGCAGTGCTATTACGTTGGTCCTTAACCTAATCTATTGCAGTGCTATTACGTTTGTCCTGAACATAATACATCCAAAGCAGGTTTCTTTTCACACGTAGCAGCACAACGAAATTTATTTACGTATGAACAAATCTACCGACGTAGAAATTTGTACGTATTACTATTCATGCATAATCGTGGTATTAATGTTTTGACTATTGCATTCAACTGTCTTATCAATTAAGTTTTCATTCGCATTTATTCATATAATAGGCCTGCGTTACTTATAAATATTAACATTTCGCTCTGTGCCTTCTGCAGCAAACTCGTTTCGGAGGACTAGCCTGCGTGATTAAAAAGGAATACACTTTTAATCTTAAAAATACCTTGTTTAATCGTTTAACAATTTTGTAGTATTTATAGTGTATTTACACAAAAAGCATTTTCTCCAATAAAAAACAACATACTGATACATTCACAAAAAACATACATTTTATTAGCTTGATGTAATCCAAATCCTAGAATCCATACGTTGTTTGCAAGAAACAGATCCAAATTCAGCCTTTTATCCAGCGATCTTCATCTTCATTTCTCAGCAGCGACCGCAAACGTCAAATCTATCCTGCGCTGGTGATAAATTCAAATTAAAAAATTGCGCCTTCAAGAAGCGTTACGACATGTTTTACGGCCGTGATATCAAACGCTCATTGGCTCTCGCCTGCTTCGTCACAGATTGCGACATGCCGTGTTTCAGTCGGTGTAGTACATTTGAAATGGAGAAGCGCGCGCGTCTTCAGAGAGCGAACCGAAATCGGATTAACATTTTCATGGATTAACGTTAATAACTTAAATTCTGATATGTACCTCATATCATACACAACTACTATAATACTGCCAGAGAGGACTGCGACTGCAACGCATCATCATGTGGACTTTTGGTAATGTTAACGTTACCGGTTTTGATATTTTCGCAATAAATAAAATATTGTGAAATGTATAACTTGTCTGTCTGTTATGTTTTTTTTCTTCATAATTGTGTTAGCCTACGTAGTTTTAAGGAATGGTTATGGGTAGGTTTAGGGGTAGGAGCAGGTTAGTGGCTCAAAATATATTTTAATGATATTGTTAATAAAACTGCCATTTACGTACATCTCTGTCCAAGTGTTTTATCCTTTTTATATTCTGTATAAAATGGATATGTTTAGGTTTTCTGTCTTTGAAAATAACGTATTAATACCTACATATTAACAATGAGACCAGGCTGCTATATTAGGTTAAGGACCAACGTAATCAATAATGCTATATCAGGTTAAGGACCAACGTAATAGCACTGCTTATATGTTGGCATGTAACGTAATTTCGATTTGCAAAATAGTTTCCTCAGAAAATAGTTTCCTCATGTGATACAGGGTTGAATTTTTAACCCAAAAAAGTTACGGACTGCAGCTTTAAGTTCTGTTGCTTTTATATGAAAAATAAATATAATGAACAACACACCCAAATTACTGTTATTTAATTCCATTCGAAAGACGTATATATCAATCCTTTTTACTTTAATTATATATATATATTATATATAAATATGACAACAATTAAATAACCCATATAGAGATCGCACTGTCAGAGAGTTTGGGAATATTCACACATAATTTATACTACATATAAAAACATGATATCAGAGTTTTAAAATCAAACATTTTAAAAGAGAACAATACATCACGGTTGTACAAACCAATGAGCATTTAGTTGTGTCGTCAGCAAGTCGTTTCCCATCATGCTTTTGATCAGCGAGTCGGTGGAGAGAAACTGCAGAATCCGACACGTGCGCCTCGCCGTCGCGAGAGTGTTTTGACACACGTCAGCATGACATCATCAGGGCACGGCGGACCGCACTCGGACACTTCTCTAACCGGCATGCATCTCGTGGTGATCGGTTATGCGCATATCGCTGAATTAAAATGATTTTCATTGTTTTAAAATGATGTGATACCATATAGATCTGGGGATGTCGCTGGACCTTTTTTGAAATTCATACTATGCCCCAGTAAAATATTGCTGATAAATCCTTCTCTGATATTGGAGATTACTTTCGACCTGAAAATATTTCGGCATGAAAATGTCCTTGGTGTTTTCCATCAGCTGTTTAGAATCAGAACTAGCAATGCCAGAATAGTGAATTAATCACTATTGATCTATTTAAACCGGATCAGAAAATGGTCTGAAATTGTTCGTGATTCAGTTTGATTCATTCAAACAGTTCACTCAATCTCTGATTTGTTTGGGGTTTCTCACACCGAAATGTTGGGATATTTTATAAGACAGAAAAAAGGCCCTGGATGAGTTCCATTTGCTTATAATCGAGAAAACAAACATGCAAATGTCTTCTTTGCCAACGATGAATATATATCATGTGTGCAGTTTAAACCCCACCCCTGATGATGACATCATTCAATGCCATTCTAATAACCATATTCTCAAACCTAACACAAACACAATATTACATTTTAAAAATTTTAAATTTGATTGTCCACAATGCACAATTTGCTTTTTCAATGTTTTTATTATTTTGAGTGTTTCAGAGAAGATAAGGAAAAGAGATTAACATTTAGAAGAGATTTGATTTCAGAAAAACATTTTTGTAATATTGGAAAAAATGTAGTATATTACTACAGTAATGTAGTAAAATGTAGTTGAATCAAAGTTACTGTGGAGCAGCATGACGTTCTCACAGGTCCTTAACACAAATATAGGAGAATGAGTTTGAACAGTGCGTGTCATTCCAGCAACGTTTAGCTGTAAAGTGGAATAATGAAATAAGTTATTCTGATCATTATTGTGTTGTTAGAATCAAAATAAAATAGATTTTTCAACTTAAGGCACTTTGTGAAAAGTCATTTCATGTTACTGTATGATGTAAAATTGGATTGTAAATTATTACTGAAAGCATTAAAAAATCAGGCTGTATTCTTACATGAATAGTTGAACTCCAAACAGTTCTCGGCACGCTGGTAATTGTCAGGTTGTCCAGTGCACCAGTGGGAATACAAAAACACAGTTCCATCACTCCACAACCAATGTCCTTCCTGAAGAGTGAAGAGAGTGAATAAAAGAGTGCACTACTGTTGTCAGACTTCAGGAAGAAGCGAATTAAGTTCAGATTTGAAGACATCTTCATTAGATACTTTGCCTTTACTGTTTATAACAGAAATGTAACTTTAGACAAACAGATAGGTCTCTTTAGGACACACATTGAACTCACTTGTACAGCATCATGACCACCAACCCAAGAAGTTGTGGAAGAAGGCGGCAACAGACTCAGCAGGAAATCATTTTCCAGTTTATTACGCACAGATGCGAGATTCGCACCAAGACTTTGACAGTTTCTCTAAAGAGACAGAGTTTTCATTGTTAATACAAAACCAATTATTTATAAGCATAAAGCAAAGTCTGCTCTGATTGATTATTTGCTCAGAAATTTTCTATTTATTTGGAGAAAATAAGGTTCTACTTTAAAAAAATACATTCCCACTTCAAAGTAAGTGTCTTTAACTAATATCTCTGAAAAAAAAAATGATGTGATTTAACTGCAAGTGCTTTGTACAACTGTTATCATCAAGTAACATCTACTTACTATTGGACTTATGCCGCGTTCCAGGCAACCTGTAACCCGTGTTTTTCCAACCTTATACCCGTGAAAGTGCACTGGAACAGCAGTCAAACCCGTGACTTACCACCCGTGAACTCGTACTAGATCCATGTACTCCCAGTTACGAGTTCTGACGTTACATAGCCCGCAAAACCATACAAAACAACAATGGCAGCCCCTACTTATGCAGTGTTTCTGCAGGCGGTACACGGTGAGAATGCACTTTAGGACAATATAACGTTGCAGTCAAATGAATAATAATGTAATAATAATGATAATACACACACGATTATGTATTACAATGTTATACGTCTGAAACAATAAGTATGTATATACACACACGATTATGTATTACAATGTTATGTGTCTGAAACAATAAGTATGTATATTGCGCTCAGGTAGTTTGGCGTGACTGGCCTGGAACCTACAAAGTCGTAAGTCATGGTTTGAAGTCGTGATTTACGTGCTCAAAAATCTGCCTGGAATGCAGCATTAATATCAGTTTGTCATTTAAATTACACTTAACAGTTAATTGAAGTACTCATGTACATATTACTTTAGTTTATAATATCTAATTTCACTATGAATTAAGTAACATCTACTTAAACTTTTGTAAATTTAACAAAATTACCTTTTTACTCAGACAATATAACACTGAATTAAACCACACGTTTAAAGTGTACGCTTTACTTAGACACATTAAAATTAATAATACAATATTGAATAGATTACATATTAAATCTACTTAAAAGAAGTAACATGGCACCTGCACACCTCAATTGGTACACAATACACAATGACTTTAACATTCGATAGATCGTTTTTGAGTGATTGTGTCATTTTGAGTAGAAAATGAATCCAGGTGACACAAAATGGCAAGTTACTAAACCTGACAACAAAAGTGATGATAAAATGTGTAAATACAGCTGGAAAACAGTAAAAAGTCAAACTTATTAATTATTCATGCCCCAGTGCAAGATGGGAACACCAGTATTATAAAAGTTGAGTAGGTTTTACTTAATTTTATATCGTTGATATTTACGCAATTTCTACACGCATGAATTGAGTACTACTACTAATATATAATTGACTTTGTTTTTCTTGCCTGAACTAACTTTTCCATGTTGAAATTACATTAGTTTTTTAGCCTTTACTTCACCAGAGAATCATTTTTTATCAGTTTAAATTAATAATTTGATACAATGCACTTATGGTGTACATACATGTCTTTACATCTGTCTTTTATATGTAGTTAAAGACACCTAATATAAAGTGTGATCAAATTATCTTGTTGTAACACATTACCTCTGCTGTGATCCAGTTAGTCGGATGAGAAATGTACTTGTAGCATCGGAGTCCAAGTTTTATCCATCTAGCGGGGCATTTTCTGGCTAAATCAACTGCATCCGGTCCATTAACATTTCTTGTAACATTCACTGCAAAAATTGTTTTAATTTGTATTGATGTAGCTTATTTTATGTTTTTTTTTTTTTGATTATGTGCTGAAAATATGTGTACTTTATACACTTTAAACCCCTTATTAATCATGCAGATATTAGTCAATGGAATATTGTACATTTCCTAAATGTTTTTAAATAGCATGGGTTTTTACAAATAAATGTCTTGCTTACCTTCTGTATTCCCCATGGAGAAGAAGATGAAAAGAAGCAGACAACTTTTCAGCATTGCCATGATGAACCTGAAATTAATAAGCAGGAAAAGTTAAATGTCTGCATGCACTCATATGCTGCACACTGCGATCCTCAATGCATTTAAACACAAAGCTCAAAAATACTTCAGGTAGAACATTTATTCAGAACTCACTTTGGTTTTTAAATTATTGCCTTTAGAGTCTCAGAGGAAGATTTTGTGAAGAGCCAGAGCCTGTGTAACAATATAACATTCTCATATCTGTTGAATGATGATGGGTCATATTTATACACATAATATCAGGCAATAACATCTGTGTGTCCTGGTCAAAGATCAAACTTTACCATTTCTGGCATATTAGTTATAGATTTATAGTAAGAGAGGTCAAATGTTCAAATGTATTTTTGTGTCTTGAGTTCCTGTTTGTGTGCAAGTGTACCAGTGTTCAAGGCCTAGTTCTTCATTGAAAAAAAAACAAAACAAAAAAAAACAACAGTAAGTAAAATCTATATAATTTTTCTTTTGCATGTTTTTCAACTCATATTTTCAAATGTCACATGTATGGTATTAACTAAGTTAGGTCAAATTAAGAAAGAGCATAAGTCCATTTAACTTGGCCAGTTAGAGTTTGTGGAGTAATCTCTACTTTGCAATACTCTGTTTCAAGTACATTTCACTCACTCTTTGTTTGTAAATTTTACTCAATATAGCTCTAAAATAAGCCATGCATTTGAAGTGCATGGTTTACTTTAATACATGCAAGTAAAAAAACACAGTTGTGTTACACTATGTACGTATATGTATATGTAAGACTACATATCTACACAATATAATGAGATACTCAACCAAACACAATACTTTGTACACAACACACAACAGTGACAGTAAAAATATCCCATCACATAGTTTTTGAGTAAATGGGTCATTTGTCCACCCAAGAGGACGTTTGACTGACATGTAATGCAATCAATCACAGTTCCTTTAGTTCCACATTATGTTTAGGGCGTCACTTTGAGAAAATCCATTCTATATGTCATAAAACCACAAGTTACTGAACATAACAACGATACGATAGATAGATGGCCTAGATATATAGATATATTAATAACTATTCTAAATAACTATATTTATTTATACCAAACATTTAATAACACACCTCGCCATGATATGAATGTGTAATTTTTCACTTGAAATAAAGTGCTGCCAATTTAACTGGCCAGTGACTTTAAACTACAGTATGATATATAGGCCTATTTACTATGACTATATACAGCCTATATACTGTTGTTAGTAACTAAGGCAACTTTAACCTGCTAGAACAGGTGTTACTGTTTAACTAGTCTTGCGTAGCCGTATTCACCTAACATTTTATCTTATCACTAAATGGCAGTAAATGTTCTTATTGAGGAGTTTCCTCTTATTCACGAAGCTGCTGAGACCAACTTTTACTCAGGAATAGAGAGTAATCTAAGCGAAGAGAAAGAGCGGGGTTGACCTTGTTGATATGGATGATGTCATCACTCTTACTATCTATGATCATCATAGTGATTGTGTAATGTTGTGGCTGAAGCAGGATCCAAGTGCAGCAGTATTTATTAAATAAACTCAAACTTGACAAAGACTCAGTCTAAGGAACAGGACTCGACGGAGACGAAATTAAACATGATGGTGTAGGGTTTGAGGGTGAACCAAACACAAATGAATCTTTCTAATCTCTCATGGGATTCATTCAAATGTGATTCAGCATTCCAGATCTGAACACCACATTCCAACGTCACAAGACTGGCTCCAAATTGTCTAGAAAACCCCCCAGAGAAGACTTTTATGACTCCGCAGGCTCCAGAGATAAGCCTAAACAGGAAGAACGTTGTCACTGTTTCACCCTTAAGCAAGACAAAGCTACTCTGAAATGGTAAAACAGGCCTGACCACCTTTGACCTCCCTCAGCATCTGCAGCAGGACAGATGTAAAACAGACCACTCTTTCATTCTGAGCGTGAGAGACTTACACAGACTTTACATATTAAAACTCACACAGAACAATGCTCAGTGGACGTATAATCAAACATCATAATTCTTGTTGTTCCTACAATTCATGTTTGTACTATGCTTAGATTACATATAAATCATGTAATGGTGATATAACTGTGTGTACACTCTAAAAAATGCAGGGTTAAAATATAACCCAACCTTAACCACGCCGCTGGGTCACTATGGGACAGAACACGCGCTGGGTTGGCTTGACCCAAGTGCTGGGTTTTTCCATTTAACCCAAATTGTTGGGTCATTCATTTGACCCAACCAGTGGGTGAAATTGACCATCTTGCTGGGTTAAGTCTTACTCATGTGCTTGGTTATTTCCGGTCTCATTGCCTTATTAAAATTAGTAACAAATATATTTGTTTTATTACGAATGTAAAATAATTATTGTCTCTGTAATACAATAAACCAGAGAGGCCACTGTATATGTGATTTCAATCATTTATTTATATATTTTTTAATTTTTAATACATCTCTTTAATATTTTTTTTGTACACAATTATTACAATTATACAATGTATACTCATTTTAAGGTAAAAAAAAACATAACTGTTCATTAAGTAAGGTCTTTATACACCACTGAAAACATAGTTATGCATATGATATTGCATTTCTGTTAACAGATCCTCCTAAATATTACACAATGCACCTTTAAAAGTCATTAAGCAACTCATTTGAACTCTTATACGATTATGATTTCACTTATTAAGACGTGTTGATTTATTAAGAATAACAACAAACATTTAAAATGCGACTAAATATCACAGGGTTTTCCTCAAATTTGACAGAGGACGACTCTTTTCCATGAATTTAATAGACTGCTTTGTGTATTTAACATGAAAAACAAAATAAGGCTTTCTAACAAGGTCACCGGTCCGTGTAACGCTTCACAATTCAATTTTCAGACCATACAATGCAAATGCAAAAATGAAAAATTAAAACCAGACATTCATTTTTCTTGTTTTTCCAGTCACATTATCAATGGAAAGTTGCCCTTTTCTCCCTTTTTTCAATTTTACTTGTGCTAAATTGTGACTTCAGAAACAAACATTTGAATAAATTAAATCTAACTGATTTTCTAATTTTCATCTTTAATTTGCGCCGTGGGCGGTACCATTAGCACGGGGGTGTGGCCGTGGACTATACTAACATTTCATTGATTCAACTGCTTTATTTACACTGCATGCACGTTTGAGGAGAACTTTAAAAGACGGAACACAGGACGACATTTTTCACCCGAAGTGACAGTTTTTATTGATAATAACTGCACTGTTAACCCTTGCTGTAAAAAAGGGCCAAATTCTGACAATATCAAACCATTTTCCATTAAAATAGTGTTGCTAAAATTATTTGCAAATAGTTTTTAGGCCTAGATTACTTACCTTTTACCATTGTTATTCCTTTAAATCCCTTTAAAAAAATGAACTCGATTATCATTATTTTTTAAATAATAAATCCCCTACCTGTATATTAAACAGGGAAAGCTGCATAGCAACACCACCTATGGTAGCAAAGCTATTAAATCATACAAAAACACGAATACAGTCTATACAAGAAAAAAAATAATAGAAAAAAAACTTAGCCACTCAAATTTGAGTGTTGACACCATAAAAAAAAAAAGAATTATTAGTGCAGTAAGCCCATTTGAAAATCAGAACTTGTTTATTTTTAATGAATAGAAATACTGAAAAGTATCCGGAAATGACAATTTTATTAAAGTAAAATTAAAGTCATGTGATATAATACTTCCACTACAGTAAACTATGCCAAAAAAGTTGAAAGTAAAAGCATTATCTTAAAGCAAAATAGTGTAATAAAAAAAAAAAAAAAAACTCTGTTGTGGCAAAAACTTCTGTTAAACACCATCACTGCGTAAGAGACACTCAGAGTCAAATTAATAAAAAGAGAAATGTTTATTCTTGCAAGAAGGCCCAGTCGCCATCACAGCCGTTACATTCTGTGAAGTGAGTGGCGCGCACCAGGAAGACATGAGACAGCTTTTATACTCTTTTCAAGGTTCCTTCTCACCCGCTGTACTTTTCCACCCAGATAAGGCCCCCACTTCTGTTCAGTTTTTCTTAAGGACACAAACTGGTACTGGAATAAACCAGCCAAATCTGACCATTCCTAAGGTCGAGATGTCCTGTCCCATATATTCCTGAAACGTCACGCACAAGCACGTACACACATATACTTTTACACATTGAATAGATTAGGAATAAATGACTATTAAAATTTTTCCACAACAATCCCCACTTTTTATCATTCTGATTACCCATAATCACAATAATAAACAAAAAGACAAATTTTAAGTCATATCATCACACTACTCTTCATCTCTGTTTTCACATAACTGATCACTCTTCTTAAACATTTGTGAAAATACCATTTTGAAAAGAAAAAGCTTAGGCTGTTTTTGTAAGGATAGTCCCTTAAGTATTAGCAAGCAAGTAAAGAAACACTGCTGCTGTACCCCAAGCATAGCTTGACCCTCAGTCACCTTAGTTAAATAAGAAATAGTGTACAGACTAGTTAGGAAAACAACAAATCATCAATCCACAGTGGTTACATCAAAATATAAAGTATAAGAAAAGTATAATAAAACCCTTCATTTCAAAACCCTCTCCTTGTACCTTATCACATAGCGGATAAGCACAGCTTTTAACCATCTGTTCATAACAAAAACATTCATAGGAAGAAGAAAAAGAAAAGAAAAACAAACACCAAATGTCTAACACATGTCACTGTAGCTTCCACTACTAGAATCATCTTCATCACATTTCTTGTCATTGTCATCATCATTTGGATAAAACTGTCATTTTTACCAATTTAACAATCCTCCCTGCTCTGACCAGTCTCTGTACTGAGCTGGAAACACACAATATTGACAATCCTACCCCCGAAACCCCAAAGAGTAATCAAATTTTCTAATGAATCAGTGACCAATCAAATCTCGTTGGCGTTGTTTAAGGTGAGATGTTTGGACGGTGGTGTTGCAATCTCCATCCTTGCAACCTTGTTTGTGGAGTGGACCATTTCCTAGCTGCTGTCACCTGTGAATGGAGATCTTAAGTGTTTTGTTAGTGCTGCTGGTCGTCCTTCTGGTGTGACCTGTGGAATTTTCACCATTTGTTTACTGATGATATACATTATGAGTTCCAAATTTATTCTCAACATCTGGCCACTCCAACAACCTGAAACTCATTCAACTATTACATTGACATTCAACCCACTTTGCTCATGTCAACAACACAATATTTATACATTTTGGAACAGAATCATTCTGTTAGCTGCAATCCAATCTGACATTCTGTGAAAGGAAAGTATTAAGTTATGCTCCGCTCCATTCTCTGGAAAGAAAACAAAATGTCGAGGTTATTTTCAGATAGTAAAACTACACGTAGTTTCTTTTGTCTACTGTTCTCCCGGGGCCTTCGATACCCTGGCGTTTCCTGTTGAAACAGTCCTGCAAATACATTTACAGAAAGCAAATTTTGTTTGGGACGGCCTTTACCCAATTAAACCCAGTGTCCTCCCCACATATATTGTCCCTTTATAAAACCATATTTTGTCCCCCCTTTTTGATGCACGACTCAACTCGTGCATCAATTTAACATAACATTCAACATAGTGTTTTGATAAAGTTTGCATCAACACTAACCCAAACGTTGTTTACATATTTTGCTGTCTCTGAAACAAAAATATTACATTCTTCACTTAAAGCCACAATCTCATCTGCTCAACGAAGTATTTGAAGGGCAAAGGCCCTTGGTCTCACAGCTTATCCTGCTTTTCAGGCCTGTTGTTTGGTCTCTTAATTCAGTCATCTAGAAACATTTTCAAAGTCATCAATTGTTTCTATCAAGTCAGGTCGTGCTGTACAGACTTGGTCACTTGTCAGTCAAATAACATTCTCATCCTTCTGCCCACAATAATCCTACATTTTTAGGGGCTCTCTTGATAATTTCATGTTGACTTAGCCAATATGTCACTTTGTTGTTGCCATCAAATCTATAACATTTTCATTTATCTCAGGCCATGCCAGATGGTGATCTACAACTCCACAATTCCAATTTACACAAATACTTAATCTGATCCAGAACGTAATTCAAATCAACATCACAAAAGACAAAAGTAATTAATTCCAGACAGAGCTTGATGACCAATCAATTTAAAGCTCGTCCTATGTTCTGTATCATCTTTTCATCGGATCCACTCACAATTATCGCCTTCTTTAAAATTTGTCAATTTCCTCAACCCATCTGTAATGATGAAACAATATACTCACTATTCAGGCGGAATATTAGTACCCCAAACTAATACATACAAGACCTAAAGTGCTGTCACCATCACACACACATACTAGACACACATCTCTTAACTACTCATTCTCAATGTTCGCCTTTCTTTATATTATTGCTAAAAAGATTTAAATTTTAAGATTTTAAACTTCACATTTTCTGTAGCTTTTACCTAATTTTACATGGTCTCTTAACCAGTTCCAAAGCATTTCTGTTCATTATTCATTAGATTTTTTAGACAAGTCAGCTGGGTTGCTTTGTTTAATTTTCCTTATCATTATTTTGCTTCAGCTTGCTCTAGCAGGCCGACAACAGAAAGACAGACACAGTTTACCATGCCTTCCTCCACTCGAGAAGTCTCTCTCTCTTATTAACAAATAATAATTACATTAAATTAATCACTATCCTTTTACCATTAAATTTTGTTATCCAGACTTTTCTTAAATCAAAAGCTGTCTTCATCTTTAGCCACCCACCATGTCAAACGACCTTCAGGAGTTAAAACTATGTTATAAACACATTAGTTCAAAATCAACACTTCTATAAATTTTCTTATTCTTGCCCATGAGGCAGCCAATACATAAAAAGTTTTGTTCCTGTCTCCACAACAAACAATGGCAATCCCCTCATGTTATCAGCTGGCTCGTGAAAGCTCCCCCATAGCTCTTTATCTATAATTTTCTCTTCAGGGTGTTGTCCCCATGGCTTAATTGTAGACACTTGTCACAATGAAAAACAAGCGTACGATTATGCGGTTTCTTCTGGCAAGTGGTATAGAGGAACTCACATTCTCTGGGTCAGACTGCCGCAACTCGTCACAGCGCATCTCACCTCTCAATGCTCTGCTGACCCCAGTGGCCTCCAGTAGTCAGCGCTCAACTCTCACTACCTTTCTTGCATGTACCACACCCCCGTCCTGAGGTGCCCAATGTCCGTGACCCCCTGCGTTAGGCTGTCCCCTGGCCAGGAAGATCATCCTGTCATTGAGTAGCCACGTACACACTGGTACCGCTCTTTCCCATCACACAATCAGTTTCCTTTAACAGAACTCAGCTGCTTTCTGGAGCTTAGGAAAGGCACGTTCAAGAGTCACCAGAGCCATCCTGATTGCCTAATAGTGTTCACAGGGAGACAGGTTAATAACAGCAGTATTTAATCACTTAAATCCATTAACCATCTTAAAATCATCAACCTAGCTACTTAGATTATCCTCAGTGAATTTAGTTCACAACCATACATTCAGTGTACTGTTACTGTACATCTTTAGCCGTAGCCATCGGGCCTGTTTCAATGGTGGAGACTTAAGATAAGACAAAGAAGTTACTGGTCCTAAAATAAAATAATCAAAAAAAATGTCAATTCTATCTTTTAAGATCTGCATTATTATTTTAAAGACTTCTTTAAAGTCATTCAGTTTTACATTTTAAAACATTCACAAATACAAATTGCCCTCTTAATGGCAATGATTTCTTCAACCTCTCTGTGTCTGATTTTTCAACTGGAACACTATAAATCGCTTATTATTACTTATGACACAGGGTCAGATAACAGTCTGTTAGCTGAAATTGACTGAGAGAGACTCTGAGACATTCAGGATTGGTACACTGTTCTCTCATAAACTTCTAATCATCAAACTTTTATCTATAATCTTTTAACTATCCCAGCTGAATGCATCTTTGCCAGAAATTGCATGTGTTTCCAAATAAACATAATTTTATAGTTGTCTTTTGCCCATACAGGGAATTTAGACATTACAGATTTCCACTCAGATCCAGTCTCTGTCGTACTGGCCGTTTACAGCCACAGCAGACATCAGATTCAGATAAGCAAGCTGTTTCATTACAGCTCCTAACAAACTTATCTTTTAAAAGCAAAACATCAGCTTCTAGTTCTTTCATGGTCAACAGTTTTCAAGCTGTTTGTTTGATCAGATGCCTTTCTACACATTTTACATTTATCAACTGTTAATTCAGTAACAAGCTGCTTCTGCTTATTTGATCTTAAATAATGATTCTAGTTCTCAATAACCATAGTTTAATATCTGTCTTCAAAGTTTTTCTAGGAGTTTATCAATCTCCAATCAGGATTCACACTAAATTTGACAAGGCTACTCTGCATCTTTCGCAGTCATTATAAATCATCCGTGAGATTTGTCTCTCTATATTACCTGAATCCTTTTCCAAAATGTTGCATTAAAACACAATCATACTTTTAGTTACCTTTCTGCAACTCCCATTTGTTGGAGTCATTAATTTTACATCAAACTGTATTCATCAATTCACTTATAATAATTACTATTATAGATATTTTCAAAGGATTCACTTTAAGACTTCAATCTTTTGACCTTGTTTTTTTATTCTCTTATTCTTTCTCAGACGAAATGTTAATATCGTCACTTAAACACTGATCTACCGTAATTCCTCAAATAAAGACCGGGGCCTTTATTTACCTGAACTGCAGATGGTAGCCGGCTTTTATTTGAAGCAGGCTTTTATTAGAGGCAGGCCTTTATTTCTAATTCGCGATCCCCGCCCGCCCGTCAGCCAAGTTTCCATGGTGACGCGTCATGTTTGGCACGTGTTCACCACAGCCAAAATAGCGCTGTATGACAGATGTAGCGCTTTTATTTCTAAATATTAACAAACTTGCTTACCATGTCATCAACTATCTTCTATTCTGACTCTCAATTCAGTGTAAGTGAGTTTATTTTGTCGTTTAAAACCCTTTATAATTGATCCTGATCTGTAACGTGAGATCGGCACCTCAGTTCAGAGATTCCTGTCTGTTGGATTTGTACGTTACACAGCGCGTGAATTCTTCAGTTTCTCCCGAAATGCATGAAAGTATGTGGCCGGTGAACTGGGAGAAGAATAGAGTAAACTTTATACTTAACGTTACACTGTATCTGATATGAATAAAACACGTAGCCAAATATATTTGAATGGATTATTGCTGCTTCCATAGACACCATTGTGTATTTTACAAACTATAAATGTATTGTTTTGCTATAAATCTTATCTATTTAAATGTCTGAAACCTAAAATAAACGTGGTTAAAAACACTGAATAGTAGTTGTGATATATGACAAGCACAGCACGCGTCCGTCTTTGAGTGTACACTAATTTTTCCCCGGCCTTAATTTGAGACCGGCCTTTATTTGTCCGCTTTGACCACGTACCCGGCCACTATCAGAGGCCCGGCGTTTATTTGAATACCGGTTTTTATTTGAGGAATTACGGTACTTTCAAACCCACATTATTACCAGAAATGTGTCACTATCACATTTTCAAACCCCTTCTCAGTGAGCATTTACAGTTACATGTTAAATGGTCCTGCTGACCACAATTTAAACACTCTCCATCTGCTCTAACTTACTGCACACCCTTGAAGCAGTGTGTTCCATTGAGGAATGCAAACAGAGCCACTGATAAGCAGTGCTCCATATTCTTTTACAGTCCACCAATGGCAGATACAACAATAGCCGAATCATCATTATTACTGGCACAACATACATTATTGATTTCCGGAATCTTTGGACATAGCTGTCTTTACATTTTACTAATTTGCTATTATCATCAACACTGATTACAGAACAAGTGCATATCTAACATCCAAAAAGCCGGGCTGAATAAGAAGACACTGCTCCTGTACTCTCGACCTTGATCGAACCCTCAGTCACTCCTCAGATATTAAATACAGACATTGTCTGCAATCATAAACACCAGGATATGCTACCCCATTATAGACCCCTTAGGTTCAAAAACAATGTTTGTCAAACTAAAACTAAACCTAATTTCAATCTTTATTTTACCATTAAAAATATAGAATTGTTCCCCATACTGCTTAAAACATTCTTCATGTCATGTTAATTCCTGTCAATCATACAATGCCTTATTTTTTTTTTTACAGATTTTATCATTTTTTTTTCCCAATATCTAACATATATTTTCCCCCATACTTGTCCTAATTTTTACAGAAAACCGGTGTATCAAATTTTGCAAACTTGCTCTGAGATTTACCCATATTGGCTGCTTCTGTCACTTCCGTGGATTTTCTGTTCGACGCGTCTAATAATCTGATGGACGTCTCCACCAGATCTGATCACTTAACCCAAGACCAGAAAGGGCAGATCGATTAACTCAGTAGACTGCTACGTGAAGATCCTTCGTCTACAAAACCGTCCCTGACTGGTTCTGCAGAACGCCTCCCCACGCAGTTAGCCCTACTGTATAAACTACGACCCGTTCGTAAGTAAGTCTCAATTGACCCCCAATAAACTGCTGCACGAAGATCCCTTCGTCTACAAAACCGTCCCTGACTGGTTTTGCAGAACGCCTCCTCGCACACTTAGCCCTATTGCATCAGTTTTCTTGACTTACACCACAGAAGCTAACAGACACAGCCACTATGTTTTTTTTTTTTTACCCACCAATTGAAAAATATTTTAGACCAAAAGAAAATATTTTAGCCGTCTCTTACCAGAGATGTCTTGAGTTGCCACGGGTTCGTTTTCATCTGATTCCAGTGGAGCTTCTCCTGGCCCTGATAGCGGTCGGCCCCTCTCTCTGAAACTTACGAGGTAGAGCTGGAACTGCTCAGTCCAGGTGGCCAAACACCGTCCGCTCTCAGGTCCAGAAGGCACTGCCAAGGAATCCCACTCTGACACCAAATGTTGTGGCAAAAACTTCTGTTAAACATCATCACTGCGTAAGAGACACTCAGAGTCAAATTAATAAAAAGAGAAATGTTTATTCTTGCAAGAAGGCCCAGTCGCCATCACAGCCGTTACATTCTGTGAAGTGAGTGGCGCGCACCAGGAAGACATGAGACAGCTTTTATACTCTTTTCAAGGTTCCTTCTCACTCGCTGTACTTTTCCACCCAGATAAGGCCCCCACTTCTGTTCAGTTTTTCTTAAGGACACAAACTGGTACTGGAATAAACCAGCCAAATCTGACCATTCCTAAGGTCGAGATGTCCTGTCCCAGATATTCCTGAAACGTCACGCACAAGCACGTACACACATATACTTTTACACATTGAATAGATTAGGAATAAATGACTATTAAAATTTTTCCACAACAATATGTCTCTCTCTCTCTCACAACTATCGCCGGAGTTTCCTACATCATCTAATGTACCACTAAATAAAGCATTTACAAGAGTTGTGAAATGTGCGTTAAATTGAAATCTATAAGTGACCCTCAAATTCTGTGCATTCAACAAAGCACAGTGCACCAGCTGATTAAAGTTTTTTTCTTCAGACAATGTGACAGAAGTAGTTTTATGATAAATCATCGTGCACTGCTGCACTGTGCTTTGTTGAATGCACAGAATTTGAGGGTCACTTATAGATTTCAATTTAACGCACATTTCACAACTCTTGTAAATGCTTTATTTAGTGGTACATTAGATGATGTAGGAAACTCCGGCGATAGTTGTGAGAGAGAGAGACATACGCAAGACATTTCTACGGTTGATGACATTCTAAGAAAGCATAGTTGTTTTCAAAGTTTGTTTTTCAAAGCGTAAGGGAAATAGACACGATGCAATAGATTGAGAATGGCGATGTTAAATGGAAAGAATAAAAATTAATTATCCCACCTTTCACTTAAAAATAAGTATCATTTAGAATTCATTATCTTAACTGTTGTTTAGTGACACACATAACATAACTGTGTATAAATGATTGTGCTGTGAAATGCACATCTTTAAGTGTAATAGACAGGTTTGATGTGTAATAGTTTTTTAGGTAACAGAAAAACAGCAATACTCATCTTTCATCTCGATGTTTCGTAAAGATAGCAGAAATATGTTGTCAAATAAATATGTTGTAAAAGAAATGTAGAAGTCGTGTAGAAGGACGGTCATTTAATTCTCTTTATGCTATATTTGTACGTGTTTTTTCCCCATAAATTCCTATATGAACATGTTTGCATTCTCTGAGACTATAGTTTTACACACCGTACAAAAATAAAAAGAAACAAGTTGTAAACATCGTAATCGACTAGTATATAAAATATTGATTACAAACATTCAAAACTGATCACAAGTGGTTTTTCTATATTCATTTTAATTGTCTCATGTAGCTATTTACTTTTTAGCAAGTTGACCTCTAGAGTTTACTTTTGTGCAACCATAATCTTTGAATTTTATCCACATCCTTTACAAGGACAGGTAACGTTAACCCTCAAATGTGTTTGCATTACAATAATGTGGTACAGGTATACGGCATGTCAAACTGACAGAATTACACATTGTAAATGTTTACTATAACTTAAAGTATTTGTAGTGTTGTTATTTTTTTTAATTAATTAGCTTTTTTGCATAAAGAACTGCTTCTTCAGTTCTTGGATGTTAAACACCACCGGGGTGAGATCATTGGAATTGTATAGGTTTGTCAATAGAAAAAACATCTGTATTTCAAAACACTGCCTTTTCTTAAAAACATTGTGTCAGACATATTTGGTAGCATTATTTTCGTTTCATTGTGTATTAACTTCATATAGCCCCGATATTTTTAGAACTAAGAAAAGTGTATTTATAAAACAAAAAAGATTTGTTAGAACAATTTGTGTCTGGTACAACAGGTATGACGATAAGTTTGGTTGTAACTTAACTCAAGCTTTAATTTAACTCAAGTGATTCTGTGGTAATAGTTTAAGTGTAAAACAGCATGCACTTACTTTTCGTGTTAATACTTTGTGTGATTCAGCATCATAGATAGATTCTCAAACAGAAAGACTATAAATTCTATAAAGAAAAGTCTTCACCTAAAACACGTACAATCCGAGAAACAAGATGTGAACGCTGTCATCTGCTATCTGAGCATAAGATGACTAAAAACTAATGATAAACCGTCATTTGCAAACTTTTGTGTATTTCTTATAAACAAATGCTTTTCATCCCTCTTTGATTTGGTCTTTTTGAATCTTGTATGTTTGTTTTGGACACGTGTGATTTCTGTATAAAGATTATGTTTTAAAGTTAGTCCATAGGCTTTTCAAGACTGTGGAACTTTCTGACAAAATATGTTGATGTGTGTAAAATACGCCCAAAGATTCAAGCACAATTATTTACACACATGTATACTGAGTAATGTCTAACATATTGTAGATTGCAAACATTCCATTATCTGTTTATTTGGTGTTAGAGAACATTCTTAGCTCATATGGCTTTGTTACATTAATCAGCATTAAAACAATGTGAATGTACCCAAGTTAGCTCAAAAGTGCTAATTTTCATCGTTAGTCCCTCAGCCGGGTGTAATAAAAGGCAACCTTAAAGATAACCTCAGGTATAAAACCACAAAAATAAAATTACATTATGGTTAAGAAATACAATTCATATAAAATAAATATATAATGTTTAAATGCACACAGAAAGCATGAGGTGCTAGACCATGTCTGATTTTATAAATTAAACAAATGTTTTTGAATTTAATGAGATTATCCCCAGTAAGTAACCGATATTTCCTCAGAATATACAGTGATGGTAGTGGTACAGTGTACTAATCAACATGCATTCCCTATATGTGGTTGTTAAACGTCTCAGGTAATTCATATATGAAATGTAAGTTGGACAGAAGAAAAACATTTAAAATGTTAAATACATTTAAAAAGTCTAAGTAAATACAATGTGTTTGCCACAAACACATCTAAAGTGCTTTTACTCGTGTGAGGAAACCTCTCGCAATATTACTAATCAAGTATTCACAGAGATAACGCAGGTCACCTGGTTATTTTAAAGAAATTAAGGCATAAATAGAGGTAAATCTTTATTTAAAGAAGATAGCCTTCTCCTTTTGCAACACACAAATGTATATAAATGTTCAAAATCGTTTGTGTCTTTGACTACTTCTAATCATGGTTTTAGGTCTGTAAAAATACAGAATAAAAAAAAGAATTAACTATATGACTAGCTGTAGGGGTAAATTAAATATCCTATTTTGTGTCTTGTTTTAGTGTAATAACAGTTTTTGTAAAGCAAAGAGTTGTATTAATGTTTTTAAAAGTCCCTGTGAACCGGAAGTTGCAAAACAACTTTTCTCCAGTGTTGTGACGATTTCCCAGTGAAAGGGAATATTGAACAGAGGGATGGGTTTTATTCTAGCACTCCTCCTCTCCATCTCTGCTCAGACTTGAGGGGAGTGGTTAAACGTTTTCAACCCAACCCGTCAAGCTGACGTCATCAAAAAGGAATGCCACATCATGACCAGAAGTAGCTTTTCAGATTTTGATTAAAGATTACCAAGCCATTTTTTTTCCCCTGTGTATTAACATGCACTGATTAATTGGTCACCACAAGACTAGCAATATGGGCTAACAAAGTAAATAGGGTACATTTTGATTTCATGTCGACTTTAAAAATAGCTTTCATCAATCTGAGAAAACCAAAAGTTTACAGTAGCCTATATCACCCAAAGCTCACAATACCATTCAGAGTTCACAAGAGATCATTTCTCGTTTTCTAGGCATAACATGTCATGGTACAAAGTGATGCTCTCTCTCTCTCTCTCTCTCTCTCTCTCTCTCTCTCTCTCTCTCTCTCTCTCTCTCTCTCTCTCTCTCTCTCCTCTCTCTCCATGATGTAGTTAAATGTAAAGACGCTCATCCATATGTAAAATGTAAATGTAAAGTGTGCGTGCGTGTGTTGGGGGCGCTGTGCTAGAGGCCCGCTTGAAAATATTAGGCTAGAAAGATCTAATAGTGAATTAATAACTAAATAAAATAAAATATAAACGTTGTTTTAAGTCTTTTTACCAATATCGAAATCTGTAGGTATACCTCTGCACATACATATTCTCATGCGTTGTCGGAGTTGTAGGTGGGCGGAGACTCACAGACCGTCTATTTCTCATTCATGTTTTGCTTTCGGAGCGCGAGCCGTGAGGTTGCTTTGCGGGACAGTGAAAGATATATTTTTAGAACTAAACAAAAGTTTAGTAGTGAATTGAAATGTTAAAAAAGTTTTGCTTAAAAACTATTCGTTTTATGTATTTTTTAACTGTTGATATGTTAAATGTTCACGTTTGAAACATTGTTTAAAACAAAATTTTTCTATTTTTCTGGTAGGCCTATCTTTAAAAGTTGTTTGTGAAAGACATTCTTGTTTTAAAAGATTAAACGTTGACTTGTTTTTTTTTTTTTTTTTTTTTTAGCTGGTTTTAAAATCTGTAGGCTGTGTGAAGGAAAACTTTCTAAACTGTTTTAAATTGTTCTGATGCCAAACGTTTTAGCCTATAAACATTTATTCTAAAGGTCTGTATCATTTCAAAAGTTATTAAAGTTGTATGTGAAAGTGTACATGTCTGTTTGCCTACCGCTTACATTTCACTTTTTTAAAAGTTTAAAGCACAAAGTTTTGAACGGATTTATAATTTTTTACTCCAAAAACGCATTCTCAAACAATGATCAGATTTCTCCATTGGGTGAGGTGGATTATCATATCGAAGAGTGAATAAATCAGTAAGATAGTTATTTTTTTTAAACAACTATTATTTTTATAAATGTTATTTAGTACAGGCCTAACAATAAATAAATCTAGTGTTAGGTGGTCGGAGACTCGGCTTCACACACTGATCTAGAACCTGCTTCATGAAATTTCTAGCGTCGATGAGTGATGTATCATACGGAACTTAAAACTAAACTTTAGTAGCATACAGTGGTGTAGTCTAGTTTTTTGTAGTGAGTATACTGTGATATACCAGCCAACCCCGACCCCCCCCCCCCCCCCCCCACTCCCCCCCACCCCAAGAAAAAAACTTTTTGGGCACATTTAGCCTTAGATGTTATATGAATATGGTCCCTGAAGCACAGGTTTTATCAGCTGACAATTACAATACTTAAACATTGTAAGCACAAATAAAAATGTACTTTTTAAAAACTTGTGTGATATTCCTTTAAAATTGTGTTTTAACAGATTTGATTATTATTATTTTAAAAAGTACATCTTGCAATTTCTTTCATAATTCCCTCTAGTTACTTAATTTATCTACAAACTTTTATTTTGGTGGGTTGTAAATTAAAGACATTTGAGCTTCTGTGTTTTAATAAACTATTATTATTATTATTATTAGGCCTACTTGAAGTATACTCTACTGTGCAATAGTAAAATATTTCTGTTATATTTTATATTTTAAGTTATACAAAACTTTGATTTTGAAAGGTTGTCATGAAGACTTTAAAGTTTGTGAGTGCGTATATGATACGAATGAACGACGGTAGTTTTATCAAATGAAATGGTAAAATTCTTGTGAAGTGACTCTCATAAAAGCTCTGCAATGAAGTTCAAATGTGTGCATGTTCTCCTCATAGACGCTGAAAACACCACGAGTGTCACGCGCGCGTCAGTGTGTAGTGTTCAGTGTGTAGTAGAGCACACATTGAGCGCTCATTCACAGAAACACGCAGAACATTCAGAGTTTATTTCAATAGCAGTCTTTTTCAGCTTTAATATTCATAGACACTTAGTAAATATCGAGATTTGATTCTATCATTAGCCTACTTTTGATTTATTCATTCAAAAATGGCTAAATTGCGTGACGTTCCGCTTTACAGTAGCCTAGGTTATTTGTTACATTTGTTGCTGGCTTCCGCGATTCGATCCGTGTCGCTGCGCAAACACAGACGTCACGGCGGGGTGAATTTATGAATGAAAATTCTTTCACAAAACGATGTTGTTACGAATCCTCACGCGTTTTAAAGTGGGTAGCCTATACGGAGATCTTTGACATTTCCTAGTGGGTATACGGAAATCCTTGACATTTTCTAGTGGGTATACGGTGTATACCTGCGTATCACGTAGACTACACCACTGGTAGCATAGGTCTAGAGAACTCGAGCCTTTGTTTGATGTAGCCTATTCTTTATTTATTTATTTTTTAACTTGTTTTAAATGATTGCACATCGGGATGTTGTTTTGAATGATTTTTAAATCTGTAGGCCTATGTGAAGGACCACTAACTTTCTTCAGATAACAATTACCCAATACATTGCATCACAATCAAAAATTTAAAGCACGTTGTTTTGTGTGTGTGTGTGTGTGTGTGTGTGTGTGTGTGTGTGTGTGTGTGTGTGTGTGTGTGTGTGTGTGTGTGTGTGTGTGTGTGTGTGTGTGTGTGTGTGTGTGTGTGTGTGTGTGTGTGTGTGTGTGTGTGTGTTGTGTGCGTGTGCGAACTTCTCCTGCGACATGTTATTTTTTATAAAACAGTAAAAAAGCCCCTTTGGAAATGGACTCTTCCAAACACCCCCCAACTCTGCTCGCGATATGGACTGTTCTAAAACTTTCCGTGAAGTTTGAAAACGCCCAATGGAGAGAGAATTTGCAGATGCGCTTGTTATGTAAATAATAGTTAAAATCAAGCGTTGTTAACTAAGGAATATGTGTGTGCGTGCAACTAATTGTATGTGCAATTCAATGTGTTTTATTATAAAATACGTTCATAAGAGAGAATTTAGACCATGAGGCATTCCGTCTAAATGTTTACAATGTTAATTATGTTGGCACTTTATATTATTACCACCTAGCTGACGCATGGTCCCGTGTTATTTATCTACAGTATGTAATGTTATGTCGTGGATGTCGTGTAGCTAGACTTCGACTGTGTCTCAGGCAGGGAACATTTGTTCACTTAACTTTTCTGCTTCAGTGTAATTAAATGGGTACAGGATGTCCGGTTAAAGCAATAGGAAGGATGCAAAGGATATGCAAAGGAAGTATATTTATTATTTATTACATTAAATACATTTATTTAATACGTGGGTATTTATTAACGTGGTCCGTGAGCAGTCTGTATATTCCCATTTGTTAATCCGTCTCCTCAGTCTTTTCATACCAATCCATAACGTGGTAAAAAATAAAATCCAATATCTCGCTCTGTGAAAACCAAATCAATGGTGCTCTGTTGTCCTATTCCATGTAAATCTTCTATTGTTATATCCACACTGGTCAATCTGCCTTCACGTAATCCTTGTCAAAATCATACACGCACGTCCTCCAGACAAGTGAAAAATATATTCCACACGTTCCGCTGGTTCATTTTGTTAATCACAATCCTTGTAATTTTCGCGGAGCTAAAGTTAAATCCATCATAGCTTCATCAAGGCATCTCTCGGGAGTCTGTGGGTCTACAGTAGCGTATAAATTCCAAGTATCCCCCACAGAACGCGCGCTCCTTTTTAAATAGACCGCGGCATGATACGGAGGTGGAGACTCTTTCATTATGTGCGTGTGTATGTGTGTGTGTGTGTGTGTGTGTGTGACGTATGTGTGACGTATGTTTAACTTCCCACACTTACGCTGTGGAAGGCGTGTCGTGGGAGGAGTCTGCGTGTGGCTCAGAACGCACTTTCAGATCGTCATTTCTGGTCAGATCCTTCATGTAAGCAGATGTGTTTTCGCTATGCTCCCCCGGAGATTACTTGAAAATCTCTCAACTTTGGAGAAGATGCACTCTGTTCACTTTTACACATCTTTAAACAGCGAACTGGTTAACTCATGTTCTTTATTCAACAAAACGGTTTGTAAAAAACGCAAGGTTTTTTTTTTTAATATGGTTTTAAACATATAGTTTAAATATTATGCTGTGTTTGAAACAGTTTTAACCATTTTAAGGTAAAAAAAAAAAACTCTTTAACTTGTTTTACTGAAAAACGTTTTTAAATGACATTTAACATTTAACAATGTTACAAAGCACAACTATTTGATGTAATAACACTAACACATTTTTTGATTACTTTAAGAAAAAAAGATATACTTTTGAACAAATATATACATTGTTTTAAAGTGTATGAAAAAGTCTTTAATAAAAAACACTAAACTCATCTCTG
Organism: Chrosomus eos; assembly: GCA_036326025.1. Taxonomy (NCBI): domain Eukaryota; kingdom Metazoa; phylum Chordata; class Actinopteri; order Cypriniformes; family Leuciscidae; genus Chrosomus; species Chrosomus eos. Next base: position 128,561 of record JAZAVI010000224.1, read on the forward strand.
ACTCTGTCATCCTTCTTAAAAAAGATTGTTTTGAATGTTTTTTTATCATTTTTGAACATTTTCACATTAAGAGCTAGTAATCGTGGGGGTGACACACCCACCCCACAACTCTACAGATGTTCACACCCCTAAGGGAGGGGTTGGGGGGATGAGGGGCTGAGTCTAGGGAATTCCCACGGTCACATGACATACCCGGAAGTGGGCGGGGAAAGGGGCGGGGCTAACGTGGGAAAATCCCACGCAGGCCATAAATGGGTAGGGGAGGGGCTTTATGATGGCAATAAATCACTCAAAGTGACAGAAGCCGCCCTCAATACTCTCTCTGGAGGTAACAGTGCTTGTGAGAATGTTTTAGCTTTAAAAACATACAGCTTGATCAGATTTTAAGCTTAGCTGATCGTTGCAATTTTACAGAGTTTGATGCCTTATGTGTAATGAGAATTTGCCTGATGCTTTCTCTGTTATATTATTTTATTTGTCTCTTTTTTTATGATTAGGAATTTCTTGAAGATGAGAGGCTGTGGTGAACAGGGAGAAAATTGGATGGTTCACACAATGCAGCACAACAAGCATCAGGACTCCAGCAGCTGTGGCATTTTAGTGTTAAGGGTAAATGTGTTTGTACAAATGTTATGTAGCTAATACTACCAATTTTATAACATTTACTTATAAAAGTAACTAAAATTATCGTTATCTGCTAAAATGTAATTTTGCAGTTTGCCGAAGATTATCTTGAGAGTGGAGGCATCAGTACTGTCCAGACATCTGCACAAGATGTTAACATGGCACGATTAGAAGTTGCTTGTGCATTGCTTCAGCAAAGAGGTCAGTGGCATAATACTAAAGGTGATCCCATACCCCACAAACCATCCCAGCTTAATGCCCTTACAGCATAACAGAGCCATCAGATCCCCCCAACTGTAAGGGTTAGTTCACCCAAAAATGAAAATGCTGTCATTAATTACTCATCCTCATGTAGTTACAAACCCATAACTCTTTCGTTCATATAAACATTAATGCTGTAGTCGACTGTAGACTCGCTGGAGTATGAACTCAGCTAACGTCAATGTATAGGCGCGCTGGAGTATAAGTTATTCTAGGGTAGGTTAGGTTTAGGAAAAAATCCACTACAGTATGTGTTTGAATACTTGGTGAAATGTATTTTCTTTCTTACTCACAAATTAAACATTTTTAGAATACCATGCTTAATTTACTCAGAAAGAGAAACTAAAACTAAACCCACTGTTTCTAGGGAATGCAGATGATTACTGCGTTGTATGCTCCTTGCTTGAAAAAGATGCTGATCAGAGCATGATTGAAATGGTAAAGTATAACATAAAAATGTGTATATATTGTACCTCAATGAGTTTTATGCATCTAATGCTGATTTTTTTTTTTTTTTGTAGGTGCAGTGTGATTTGTGCTGTAGGTGGGCACATTTTCAATGTGCCAAATATGAAAAAGATAGTTGTGCAACATATACGTGCAAAAAGTGCCTGCGTGTGTGAAATGTGTACAAAGTAGGTAGCAGCACTTGACACGTAAGCAATCAGAATGTGCTAATGTTCATGTAGTGTGATATTGTCAGGGTTGCGGTGCAGGTAGCCGAAGACGAGGACACGGAAACTGCAGTTTAGAAGATTTATTCACAAAATTAAACTTCCAAAAACAAACAGAAACAAAAGAACAAAACTCCAGGACTTCAGAAAACACAACCATACAAGGACGACGACCAACAAACACTGAGGGAAAACACAGGGCTTAAATGAACTGAACCAAACGAGATAATTAACTGAAAACAGGTGAAGAAACTGAACACAAACGAGGAGCGGGAAAACTAACAGGACTAAACCAAAAATCACAAAAGACAGGGGAAAACAAGATCACAAAACAAAACTAAACACATCAAAACGTGACAGTTATAGCGTGATGCTTTAAAATAAATAAATAAATAAATAAATAAATAAATAAATAAATAAATAAATAAATAAATAAATAAATAAATAAATAAATAAATAAATAAATAAATAAATAAATAAATAAATAAATAAATGTACTGTTTTGCCAGATTCAGAGTACTTTCATCATTTATTTAGTTTCCAGGGCTGGCCTGATGTTCTGCTTCTGTAAAATAAACTGGGAGCATTATTTGATATGGCACATTGGTCTATCAGAATATGTAACTCCTAATATCGTAAAGATGCTATTACAGAATATGCTACTTCTGACATCTTGAAGACATAATTACAAAATATCTCAACATACTCTCCATATTCATAAGGTGCATATGGAGTGAGTAGTGATGTAAAATAAAGTGAATTTGCACTGGGAGCATTATTTGATAGGGCATGTTGGTTTATCAAAATATGCAACTCCTGAAATCTTAAAGATGCTTTTACAGAATATACTGCTTCTGACATCTTGAAGACATAATTATGTAGTATTTTTTTTCTAAATATAGTGAACATAAGGTAAACATTCATGTGTCAAAAAATGCTAATTGCCATATTAATATTTGTACGGTCAGCCAGCTGAACAAGAATAACTGAAAGTTTCAGTTAGGAAAGGTGTGCTTTGACAGGTCAAATATGAATATTTTATGATCATTTTTACTTTTCACAGTTTTAAAAATAAAAACAGTACAGTATACAGTACTCATAACTTAGAATTTTATTATAATTGTATTTCATATAATATACAATACTGTCATTTTTACTTGTTATATCAAATGTGATAATTGCTGGTTCATTTAAAATATTATAATATGCTCCCCATACACTTACCCTGTTTTAAATGAAATAACGATGTCTTAATATTGTGTGATTTACATCGTTATGGAAACAGTAGCAAGAGAATGAATCGACATTATCTGTTATCGATTCGCGCTTGGGTAGCATTTTTCGACAAGGCAGCACAAATCGTCAGAACACCTGCACTGGTGAGTCGTGACGCGCCGTTTCCATGGCAACTCATCTCCGCTCCAGTGTTTCTCGAATGTTCACGCGCATGCCCATTAAAACGCGTCAAAGTCATGCATTTACAAACATAAACTAGAATTATAACCTACTTGAATAAAAATCTCATTATTAAAGCATGAATCTAAAACTTATTTTGAAGTTATGACCCGTTCATAGGTGCAAATTACCACTCCAGGACAATATGTGGCACTTTTATAATTTCAGACTTTTTTATTATTGTTTTTACGAACACCCAAGTCTCATATTTCATTTGAACATGTGCTTAAAATGCTCATAGGCAGTATTTTTTATACCACCAAAAATTTTTATGTTTTTACAATGGTTTATTTGCACTATAGACATTATGTCAAAATGCAAAGTGCACGTCCTCAGAATGTCCCCCAGCGACCGGACCAAATGCGGACGTCCTCGGAATGTCCCCCAGCGAACGTTATGAACCGGACCAAATGCGGACGTCCTCGGAATGTCCCCCAGCGAACGTTATGAACCGGACCAAATGCGGACGTCCTCCGAACGTCCTCCAGCGAACGTTATGAACCGGACCTGGGGCCTCATTTATAAACGTTGCGTACGCACAAAAGAAGGCGTACGCCGCTCTCTACGCAATAATTGGTATTTATAAAAAGCAAACTTGACGGGAAAATGTGCGGTCCTTCACGCAAGCTCTGACCCAGGCGTACGCACAAAAACGGGTGAAATGAGAAATGGCGAACCGTCGGCAGATGGAAGAAACACGTGAAAGTGTGTGAAAGTGTAGACCGTTGTGTAAAAGAAATGGCAATACTGCCTCTCATAAATAACATGAAGACTTCACAAAGCAAGTATTACAATTAACAGCCTACTACACGAACACCCGTTTGATCGATCTGCAGTGCAAAACAAACAAAATCAAACGAAGATTTCAACAGAAATGCAAATTAACACATATTTGCAAAAAGAAAAGTGAAATATGTTCTGCAATTGTAGTACCCTCACCGTTCTGATGAGGGGAGAAATAGGTATAAATGAATACAGGACACGGAGCTGCTGCTGCTTCACTTATCAGTGGTCTGTATTGTTTTTTTATACAATGTAAAACAGTTCAATATATCTTATGTCAATCAATGACAGTGCATTACTTCAAGAGTAGGCTAATATATAACAGAATTACATATAAAGTACCAGTATTTCTCTTTTACTACTGTGTCCACAGATTAAGCATAGACCTGTACTCTGGAATATTCACTGATGACATATATAACATTTTTACACGTGAATAAATCCTAAAAATGTGTTCATGTTTGCCAGAATTATTCTTCCTGATACATTTTTAGTACAAACACTCATTTTCAAAGTCATTTGGCTTTTACAACTTACTCATTGCATTATTTCACCAAGACACATATTATTTGTGTACTTACTCTAATATTGCGCCTTCTCTCTGAGACCGCATGGTCTCCATCACTAGCATGAAATGTATAACTAGCACGCGTGACGCAGCACACAGACGTCACTTGCAGCAAACTTTTACATGTCCGTAATAACAGTAAACTTAAACACTTTAAACAATGTAATTAACATTTCTTGAACTCTTACATGTCAAAAAAACATACTCTCATTGCTTTTATATATTTCATACCTGATGAGGGGAGAAATAGGTATAAATGAATACAGGACACGGAGCTGCTGCTGCTTCACTTATCAGTGGTCTGTATTGTTTGAGCAGCGCGCGAGCCCCTCCCCCTTAAGCAGGCGAAAACACTCCAAAAAGGCAAAAGCAATCAAATAGTCGAACGATTGAGCAGGGAACATTAATCATCAAAGAAATAATCACAAAAAAAACATGTATTAGAAATACATTCTCTTGTCGTCACATCTTACATATAATATATTTATTTACTACTATTTATCTACTTATTTATTTACAATTACTTATCTACTTTTGTAATCACCACACTCTCCCCCTCGAAAATACATGTCGTCCCGACATTACTTTGTTTTCACTTTCTTCTTTAAGTGGTGCTGTCTAATATGCAAATGTTCTAATTTATGTATGCACTGCAAGTTAACTGTATGTTCAGTTCATCAATAAAGGGATTATTAGGGAACTGCATAGTCTCTTGTCCCCCTAATACTGCTTTTTTTTTCTAATCCATACTTTTCAGTGTGCATATAAGTCTTTATATGGGTAAAAGTATACTGGCTGATACTGTGATGCTGGGTAAGTCCATGGAGTCATGCTGTGCATTTCATATGGCGTGGGTTGAAACGCTATTGTGTTCATCTGCTCTACATTATAGCATGCAGGGGTACCCAGGTAATCATAGGTGAATGTCTTTGGTGGTCTCCTCTCTCTCTTAGGCAATCTACACTCCTGTTCTTCTTCACGGTTACTTTCCCACAGGGCTAGATGTCCATCTGCTGTATCGTCAGATTTTCTTCCAGGTTGTTCCTCCTCCATCACATCAACTTTCTGTTGAGATATCTCCTCATTTTCCATTCGAACTTCTGTTTCATGATCTTTCGCTACCTCTTGACCAATTTCTTCCCTTTCCTTTTCAGGTTCACGGGGCCAGATAACTGGTAAATTTCTTCTTTCCAACTCATTGTTTCCTTCCACAGGTTGCTGAGACTGGACCGCAGGTAAGTACCACTGACTACATCCTTCATCGTCTTCCTCCGAGCTAGATTCATCCCTTTCTACAGAGGTAGGTTTGTCCACTCTTTTCTTTGTTTTTGGCTGTGTTCTGAGCTCCATTTCCATCGGCAGGTAATCACACGGTAACAAGAGATTTCGATGTAGAACCCTCGATCTTCCCTTTCCTCGTTCCGGCTTGACTTCATAAACAGGACTTTCTTCTCCCATTCGACGAATAACTGTGTGTATATCATCTTCCCAGTGATTGCGAAGCTTTCCTGTACCTCCTCTGGGTGTGAGATTTCGCACCAGAACACGATCTCCTGGGTGCAACACTGAGTTCCTCACTTTGCCCTCATAGTTCCTTTTGTTCCTTTCTGCTGTCTTCTTGCTGTTTTCTTTGGCAATCTCAAAAGCTTCCTGCATTCCTTGCCTCCATCTCTTTACATATTCCTTATGGTTGTTAGTCCCTTCCGCTGCCGTTAATCCAAAGAGCAAGTCAACGGGTAGTCTCGGTGATCTCCCAAACAAGAGATAGAATGGTGAAAATCCAGTAACCTCACATCGCGTACTGTTGTAGGCAAAAGTAAGTTTGTTCAATGACTCCTTCCAGTTGGACTTCTCTGTTTCTGTCAAAGTTTTTAACATCTGGAGCAACGTCCGGTTGAAACGTTCAACCTGTCCGTTTCCTTGCGGGTGGTATGGGGTTGTTCGCGATCCTGCAATTCCACAATACTTTTTTAACTGGTAAAGCAACTGATTCTCGAATTCTGCTCCCTGGTCATGATGAATCTTTTGGGGAAATCCAAATTTCAGTGCATAGTCATTGAATATTCGATCAGCGACAGTTTTTGCAGATTTTGATGTGGTGGCGTACACTTGCGCAAACCTCGTGAAGTGATCAATTATCACCAGGATATATTCATACCCTCCTTTACTCCTGTCCAGGTGCAAAAAGTCAATGGAAACGAGTTCAAATGGGTGAGTGGTGACAATATTCATTAGTGGTGCTCTGGTTTCTCTACTTGGTTTCTTTTGTTTCAGACAGTTACAACTCTTGGTCACGAAATGTTCAATTTCACCCTGCATTTTGGGCCAGAAGAATCTTTCTACAATCAATGACGTCGTCCTCTCCACTCCTTGATGCCCCATTTTACAATGTAACTCCTGCAGAACACGTTGTTTATATATTTCAGGCAGCACAAGCTGAGATCGGGTAGCTGTCTTCCGGCGGAGTATTCCATCCTCTCCAATGCATAGTTTGTCCCATTGACGCAGCAAGCTTCTACTCTGTGCACTGAATGTCCTTAATAAGTGTCTGGAGGGTTTTCCGCCAGCCCTCTTACATTGTACTACAGGTCCAATGTGGGTATCACTTCTCTGCGCTTGTCGTATCTCATCGGTGGAAAAAGACTGCCCTGACTCAGCACACTCCGTCGGATCATAAAGCGAACTCATGGCTGTCCACGACATGGCAGGATCTTGCACTTCTACAGCCTGTATGGTTGCTTCGACGCAATCGGATGAGAGTTCCTCTGTACATTGCTCCATCATGGTTCCAACTTCCAGCGGCATCCTGGATAAGCTGTCTGCATCAATATTTTCTTTACCAGGGCGGTATTTTATGGTGAAATGGAAATCCGCGAGCTCCGCAACCCACCTGGATCCAGTCGCATTGAGCTTGGCACTAGTCAGTACATAGGTAAGCGGATTGTTGTCGCTGTATACTGTGAAGGTAGGTGCGTAGTACAGATAATCACGGAACTTCTCTGTGATGGACCACTTCAAGGCTAGAAACTCCAATTTCCCTGAGTGAAGATGATAATTTCTTTCAGAGGCTGTCAGTGTACGGGATCCATAAGCAATAACTCTAAGTTTCCCCTGTTGCCTTTGGTACAGAACCGCACCAAGTCCCTGGTTGGAGGCATCTGTATGGAGTATAAACGGCTGCGAGAAATCAGGAAATCCAAGGACCGGAGGTTCCGCCAAGCAGTCTATTAGTGTCTCCAATCTCTGCTGATGGTTTTCTGTCCATAGAATGGGTTTCTGAGAAGGCACTCCTTTCTTTTTATTTTTTGTACACTTGGTGGTGGTTCCATTGTATCCTTCGCCCTTTTTCTCCACTTCTCCTTTCAGCAAGTCATAGAGCGGCCCAGCAATCTTGGAGAAATCTTTGATGTACTGCCTATAGTAACTTAACAGGCCAAGTACGGCTCTCAGCTGTCCCACCGTGCTGGGTCTTTTCTCTCTCAAGGCTCTCACAGCCTCGGTGTCAGCAGGGTCAATTTTACTTCCTTCCGCGGACACAATCCTCCCCAGGTAACGAACTTCCCGCTTGAACATCTCACATTTACTAGGCTTGAGTTTGATCCCATATCGCCTTAAATGCTGCAGGACTCTTTTCACATCATTGACATGGTCTTCAAAGGATTTGCTGAACACTAGCGTGTCATCAAGGTAGGGGACACAGCAATCGTCTCTGAGATCCTTCAGGCACTCTTCCATGCAGCGTTGGAAAGCCGCGGGAGCATTCATCAGACCAAAAGGGATACGAATCCATTCATACAACCCCCATGGCGTTACGAAAGCTGTCATGGGTCTACTCTCTTTGGCCATGAAACCCTGATGGTATGCTTTTCCTTGGTCAAGTAGTGAGAACCAGCTGTTTCCTCCAAGACTGTCCATGATATCCTGGACACGTGGAATGGGCTGTCGGTCGGGGTTTGTTTTCCGATTTAATTCTCTGTAGTCAATACACAACCGCAAACTACCATCCTTTTTTCGGACGCAGACCACTGGCGAGGAATACGGCGAGTTTGACTGTTTAACCCATCCTTGGGCAATGAGATTGTGTAGGTAATCCTTCATTTCTTTGTACAGGGGACGAGGTACTGACTGGTAAGTGCGTGCGACTGGGATCGTGTCTGTTAGCGAGATAGTCAACTGCAGCCCATCTATGCAGCCAATGTCATCATCGGATTTCGAAAAGGAAGCTGCTTCCTCTCTCAGCATCTGTCTTACAATGTGTCTTCTAGACTCACTGAGATGGCTTAAGTCCAGCGGTGGTTCCCATGCGATGTCAGAGGTATGGACGGTTTCATCTGTTATTTGACTGACCCTCAAAGAAGTTAAGTCAGGTCCCTCACAAGTGGCAGTTGGATACACTGCCTGTACAGGTTGCACTGTGCCTATGACCATTTTGCCTGCTAACAGTAGGTCATGATCCGTAGGGTTCTGTACACTGACAATTATGTGGGGAGATGCATGTTGTCGCAGGGTTACAATCGTCTCACAGAACTCCAACCCCTCCGCCCACTGTGGGTTAACGTCAGGCTCAAAAATTAGCAATGTATTTACTTTTGGTCGGTGTGACTGCACTCTGCATTCAATTTGTACTGATGTGTGTTTGGGCACATGAACATTTTCTTTTTTTGTTTTGACTAAATATTCACATGACGTTTCTGCATGAACTTGCTCAATGAAAGCTTGAACTTTTTCTCTCTCCACCGATTCATTGGTGATTGGCTGAGTTACTTCCTTGTTGTTCACTATTTGCTCAATCACGTTGTATCCAATGATAGGATGACGAAGCTCTCTGCCCTTCATTACCAACACAGGTATGATCAGTTCTTTTGCTTTCACTTCATTTGATGCCAACCCAAAAGTCACTTCCATCCACCCTGCATAAGGTATGTCCTGCCCGTTTGCCGCCACAAGGCAGAGTCCTTCAGGCGCATCAATTACCTCTGCAACATTTCTCAGTCTGATATTTGGTAAGTGTTTGTTTTTCCACAGTTCGTCCACTATACACACTTGAGATCCTGTATCCCATAATACATCAACAAGCTGGCCTTGAATGTAACACTGTACCAGACACTGCTTCCCCACAAAAGCAGTACCCATCGACCTTTTTTTCTTTCGATTTCCCTTTTGGCAAAGCAGAATTTATAATGACATTGGAGGACTGATTGCGTCGTTTCCCATTTTCTGTCCCGTGATTAGATTGACATGCTTTAGAGCGGTACAATGTTTGTTTACCAGTCTCACAGTGTCTCAATATGAGGTCAGGGTGGATGGTACCACCAAATGAACAGCTTTGACGGGACTCTTCCATCGTACTGGTCACTGCCTGTCCCGCGGTCGTGACCTGTCCTCGTTTAAAGAACCATCCCTGTGTGTCATGGGCATCCGTGCTCGACAGCCAGCTGAGAAATGGTCGCTACCACCACACTTGTAACAGTGACTACAGTAGACATCCAACCCACTTTGTTGACATGCAAAGCATTTCCTTACTCGAAGCGCAGGAGGGTGATAGCGTTGTGCTGGGAGCCACTGTGGTCGTGGAACTGTCTCTCTCCTCTGGTCGTAAGGCTGCCAGTAATATTGAGGTGGATATTGGGTCTGTGCAGGGTATTGAGTCTGTGGCGGGGATGCGCTAGTTAGCGGGGGGCACTGAGTGGACATGACCTGAGGTTGCTTGATTGACTCTTTAATTTGAGATACCTCCGCACTGAGGTCTTTCAACAGTGCCATGCCTGAACGCATTTCCCTCAGCTCACTTAAGATCTGAAGTTCAGTCTTCTCTGGATTGGGCTGAGGTGGTGTTTTTCCCTTTTTCTCCAGAGTGGTATCACTGGATTGAACTGTGTGTACTTTAGTGGTGCATGGTTGGACAAGTTTCTTTTTACTTTGGCGCTCAGCTTCGTGGGTGCATGCCAGATTGACTTTATCAAAGAGTAGTTCGTCACTTACATCAGTTTGTGTCAAATAGGGTCGCAAATCACCTCTAATGCTGTCATTCTGTAGGCCCGTCAGGATAGTGTGGAGAAACATGCTTTGGACTAGCTGTGGGTCATACTTCAAACTGGATTCGGCCTCCTGTGAAGCAAACAGAATCTTTTGTCGTAAATCCAGACAGCGGACAAGAAAGCTTTGCGGGGTCTCTCTGCTGCTCTGTACCTCTGAGGTAAGTTGTTTATACAGCTCAGTGGCACCCTTTTCTTGGAAATGAGCCCTGAGAATCCGTCTTAATGTGGGCAGTGTAAGGTTTGTCTTTCCCTCTAAGTAGCTACGAAGCTGCATGCCTGGTGCAATTGCTCGGATTACAGCATCAACAATTTCAAGCTCAGAGTAACCTCTGCTCCGTCCATGTTCAATTTGGTGAGCTAGACTTGAGAAGGAGAGTTTGTCTTTTTGCCCAGGTTCACCTATCTGGCCAGATATTTTGAACTCCCTGCTCCATGTTGACATAACTGGTCGTGTTGACGCTGAGTGACACTTTAGGTTGGTAGTTTGTGTGTCTAAACTTTGCTGTGTGTCATAGCTTAGCTGCATGTTTGTGTGGTGTGGGGCACTAACATTCTGCTGTGTGCTTGTAACGATGTTATGTTTTTGTTCAATTAGTTTTTGCAAAGCTAACTGCAACGTATCAATTTCTTTTTGTAGCTTTTCTTGCTCTGTGACCTGCACTACTGAGTCTACAATCACTCTCTGATTCACATGTGCTGTCTGTTCTGAGGTATTTTCACTCCCCCGTTGAAGTTCACAAATTTTGTCTCTTACACACAAAAGTTCTGACATGCCATTATCTTCCAGTTCATCTAACCCCTCCCTTTCAAGATGGTTCACTAGTGCAGAAATGACACATGAGCGGCTTTTGTCGATAACATGTTCACTCCCTTCAATATTCAAAAAATCACACAATTTCACAAGGTTTTCTCTTGATAGTGAATACAATACTCCTATCACTTCAAGTCTTAAGTCCTCTAACAGATCCATGGTTCACTTGGGCTGTGGGTGTGTGCAGTGTGATGCAGAAAAGCAGTCTTAGCTGGTTGGAAAATGGCAATGTTCCGGGTATCGACGATCAACCTCAGATAGCACGCACTCTTCTTCCGAACTCAACGTGGACGCGAGCCGTTCTCACTCTGTTCTCCTCAGCCGCAAGTCAGGATGAATGACACTGGAGGTAGACCATCATCTATGGACGCCGACCTTCACTGCATTTCATCCCAGCGGTGCCTCCAAAATGTAGTACCCTCACCGTTCTGATGAGGGGAGAAATAGGTATAAATGAATACAGGACACGGAGCTGCTGCTGCTTCACTTATCAGTGGTCTGTATTGTTTTTTTATACAATGTAAAACAGTTCAATATATCTTATGTCAATCAATGACAGTGCATTACTTCAAGAGTAGGCTAATATATAACAGAATTACATATAAAGTACCAGTATTTCTCTTTTACTACTGTGTCCACAGATTAAGCATAGACCTGTACTCTGGAATATTCACTGATGACATATATAACATTTTTACACGTGAATAAATCCTAAAAATGTGTTCATGTTTGCCAGAATTATTCTTCCTGATACATTTTTAGTACAAACACTCATTTTCAAAGTCATTTGGCTTTTACAACTTACTCATTGCATTATTTCACCAAGACACATATTATTTGTGTACTTACTCTAATATTGCGCCTTCTCTCTGAGACCGCATGGTCTCCATCACTAGCATGAAATGTATAACTAGCACGCGTGACGCAGCACACAGACGTCACTTGCAGCAAACTTTTACATGTCCGTAATAACAGTAAACTTAAACACTTTAAACAATGTAATTAACATTTCTTGAACTCTTACATGTCAAAAAAACATACTCTCATTGCTTTTATATATTTCATACCTGATGAGGGGAGAAATAGGTATAAATGAATACAGGACACGGAGCTGCTGCTGCTTCACTTATCAGTGGTCTGTATTGTTTGAGCAGCGCGCGAGCCCCCTCCCCCTTAAGCAGGCGAAAACACTCCAAAAAGGCAAAAGCAATCAAATAGTCGAACGATTGAGCAGGGAACATTAATCATCAAAGAAATAATCACAAAAAAAACATGTATTAGAAATACATTCTCTTGTCGTCACATCTTACATATAATATATTTATTTACTACTATTTATCTACTTATTTATTTACAATTACTTATCTACTTTTGTAATCACCACACAATAATATTGGCATGTTATGCAATTCATCCTCATAACACATCTGTAGCTTGTCAGATGCAATCAAATGGATGGTAATAAAATGCCATGATGCCATCACAATAATGGAGCGCTAGACGCTTTTTTGCATCGACTTTGATGTCCGACCATTTCTTTTTTATTTCGGCCACTGTCCGAGGTTGTGAGACTGCAGTATTAACGGCGTCTGCAACCTTTTGCCACTCAAGTGCCTTTTTGGCATTAGTAATGCCCACACTGTGCCCTCCAAACAACATTTTACTCCTCTTTTCCACCTCACCAACGATCATTTCTACTTGACATTGAGTGAAGTTACGTTGCTTGCTTTTCCTCTCTGTATTTGCCATGATTTCGCAATCGATGAATATTAAATTGTGGGCATTTCACGGACTATTTATGGGCAACTATGGGCGTTTCACGGACTATTTATGGGCAGCCATGGGCGTGACATGAACCCGCAAAAGCTGCGCTACATTTAGAATTGATTGTGATTTATTAAGGGAAAACTGCGTAGGATGTGCGTGCGCACGGTTTTATAAATCCGAATATTTCTGTGCGTACGCACGTCCTATGTTTCATCCGTACGCCACTTCTGACGCAAATCCTACGCAAAGTTTTATAAATGAGGCCCCAGATCCGGACCTAATTAGACGTTCGCAACGTCCGGAGGACGTCCCCTGTTTGCTGGGACGGCAGTTTTATCCGACGTGCAATGAGCATTCGAGCGGCCAAGAACAACAACTAACTTAACTTCCTGCTCTATACAAAGGAGTGCGTATCTGAATGAGCTACAAGAACACAGTGGCCCTCATTTATCAAAAGTGCATACACCAAATTGCGAGCGTACACTTGGCGTACACCCAAAACCACGGTGACTTTGAGATTTATCAATATGGACGTTGGCGTACGGCACGCTCAAATCCCACGCCAGCTCAGGAGGTGGTGTACGCACGTTTGAGTTAGTGCGGAAATGCGCAGAAACACAATTCCTAACACCACAAAATGCGCTGACAAACTAAAACATATGACAAAAAAACAACAACAACAACATAGGCTAATTATAAACTTCAGTGTAAAAATCTGTCACAAAGAACCGGCAAAAGTAATGATTATGAATATGTAAAATATAGCAAGGAGATATTTTAATTGTTTATTAATAAAGAAGTGTTTTCTTTGTGTCGGCTGCAAAGATGAAGTTGAGATGCTGAATCGCGATCTTCGCAGTAGTGAACGCGCCAGAGAGAAATGCACATTTCAGATTACATAAGCGGAGAGCAGTCTGCAGTCTGTTTTCTTTCGTTTTGAATTGTTCTGTTTAAAAGTAGACATGTCTGAGGCACCTTATACGCTGAGTTTCGGTTTATTTATGAGATGAGCAGTTCACGCGTCCTCCGTTTCATATCATCTGCTATATTTAATTTCCTATTTGTTAAATCCAGGTAGGCCTAATTGGTTGACGAAACATTGATTAAAATTAAGATACAATTAATACAAAACGAAATTCAGTTTAAAGAAAGGTTTTGTGCTTTATGTTTGATGTCTCTGTGAAAGTTTTAAAATATATTTTAGTGCCGCTTTTAGAGCGCTCATGTCCGTATCATTGTTTTTTCCTCATAAATGCTAACACGAATAATAATAAGAATAAGAATATTACAAATTGACATGCAATTATTAATGTGAATGAATGGTAGGCTACTCCACATCACATCATCATCACTATTGTACATAACATGATACGATATTAAATGCTAATTGTTTCAAAACACGTGCTGTAAAATAATGCATTGTGATAGGTCATTTGATCTCCACGTCGGCGACGTCGGAGAAGTTTCTCTTCTTTGCCGTCTTCCGTGTGTCCATGGCGTAAAATGAGGGCGTGGGGGAAGCGGAGACTTGAATATTTAGAGGCGTGTTATTCTAATGACGATCGTTTTCAGCCGCTGCATTTATCAAGGGCAGGTATTGCGTACACCAGGATTTCAAAGGTACGCACAGCTTCATACATCAGGCGGTGAGAGGAGTATAAGCATAATCTTACGCCAACATATACGCCCGTTTCTACGCAAGAATGATAAATGAGGGCCAGTATGCAGTTAAGGGAATTAAAGGGCCACGTTACAACAACAATATATTCAAGAATTCACAGAAACAATAGGGTGTGTGCATTGTTCGAAAATATCCATTTCGTATCACAAGAGATTCTGTTGTATGATCATTTTAAAATGTTAAATGGCATACTCTAAATCTATTATATTAAGCAACACTGAATAATCGTCTTAATCGAAATACAGCGTGATGTAGGCTATGATGTGAAGCAATGCTATTTTTCTGTAATATTTGGTGAAGCAGCATACATTTCTGGCCATTCCCGTGAGTCAAAGGGAAAAAGGTGCTCTACCAAAGCCAACTCACAACACGCCCGGCCCACACTCCAGTCACCGGATACCATCCATATTGAAACAAAATCAAATCAGTTTTGAAGAGCTCTACAGCAATATGGAGACCTTCGTCGTGTTTCTGTTCTTCTACGGTAAGACTTGATTGATGTCTCAATTCATAAAAACATTAATAAGAACATAACCAATTAACAACTCATAGTGTCAGCTCTATTACAAATAATTTCTATCGGATTGAAAAGGGTGTTTTATCGAGAGAACAAAAACACTTGATCGATTGAAAACCGAAACTAAAAGCACAACGTAGGCTATATGGCGCGCGCACGAAAAGCTCTCCTGATGAATAAAGTGTCATATAGCCTAAATGAGTGTCCTTCTATAATTCTCCTTTCACTCAGCATCTGTGAAGTGAAGCAGGACAACGGCTCACCAGTCCTTGTATCATACAGACGACTGGTTTTGGGCATTTTTACTGCGTGATAAATGGGTGCTTCTGCAACTTTTTTTTTTATTTCAAATTTTAACCATCACAGTCTGTAATACATATAAAAATTACACAAAATAGAATGTAGTCGTTAATATTTTAATGTTTATTTTTTATTTTCGGGTCATCTTCTTAAAAAGTGTCCTTACCGCAACGTTGCAATAACGTTCATCTTATACATTTTTCTTTAGTAATTTCTATTAAAAAAATTATATATTTAAATAGCTTTTTCAAATTTGATGCAGTTTTGTAAAACTGATATAAAAAATATACAAAATAGGGAATTTTATGTTTTTTTTTTCTATGCCATGTAAAAAAAATGTACAGTAACAATAAAATTGTTTCCATACACACAAAAGATAACATTTAACTTTTTATGACAGACGTTGCAATGTCAATGTGTTACTTATCTGTAAAAATATTTAAAAATATTTGTATATTTATAAAAATATTATAAAAATATATAAATATAAAAATATTTTTTTGCAAATGAAAATGTGGAAAAAAAATGAAAATAGAGCGATCTTAATCTAACTCCATCTTAAAGGAGTAGTTCACTTTTAGAAAAACTTTTGCTGATAATTTACTCACCCCCATGTCATCCAAGATGTCCATGTCTTTCTTTCTTCAGTCGAAAAGAAATTAATGATTTTGATGAAAACATTCCAGGATCTTATCTAGGACCCTTTGAGTCATGACTCGAAAAAAGATTTGTTCATTTTGATGAACGAGTTCGAACAGGAGAGTCATGAACGCTCATCACAGAACAGAGCAAGGCGAGCATTTGTGCTTATAAAACTTAAACTTTATTATTTATTTTTTAAATGAGCGATGGTTTGGCTAGATAAGACCCTTATTCATCGTCTGGTATCGTTTAAAGCCCTTTGAAGCTGCACTGAAACTGTCTTTTGGACTTTGAACCGTTTGGTTCCCAATGAAGTCCATTATATGGAGAAAATCCTGGAATGTTTTCATCAAAAACCTTAATTTCTTTTCGACTGAAGAAAGAAAGACGTGGACATCTTGGATAACATGGGGGTGAGTAAATTATCAGCACAAGTTTTTTTTAAAAGTGAACTACTCCTTTAATATACATGAATTCAACAGTAATATATACATTTATTTTTAAAATGTAGTTCAAAATACACAATTATTAAGCTGAATGGTAAGGACGCACAATACATACTAGAGCAGAAAAGATGATGTTTACCTTATTTTTTTGGTATCTTGTGAGTGAGGTAGTGTTGGCCCAGTCTGTCAGCAATGTGCTCAAGTGATAATTTCTGTTTCCATAGAAACGAGACTTTTTGTGTTCAGGTCTCAAAAGTCTGGACAGGCACATTTAGTTAAAAAAATCATTAAAATGATCAGTAAATAATACAAAGAATTTTAAGATGCTGTAAATGAATCTGTATATCAAACAATTCCATTTGAAATAATGTCAAATTGTAATTAAATTAGGTTATTTTATGTATCTCAACACTGAGACTACAGGTGCGGGACATTAACAAAAATGGTGTTTTGAGCAATAAATGCTTCATAATATTATATTTAATCACATTAATCAGTAATTATATTTTTGTCAAGGTGTGTAATGGCACTGATTATTTTTATGAAACATCAAATGACAAATTTTAAAGGAGCCATATGTACGAAATTTATTTTTTTAATTAATCATAAAATGGCCCTGATATGTCACTAGACATTAAGAAATCATGTTCATTTCAAATACTTATATCACTGACAACAGTAATCCGGCCAGGATATTGTCATTTAAAAAGTGAAGTTGCAGCCCTCAACTGATGTTGATGTTGTCATGTTGTGTTTTAGTCTGATGCTCCACCCTCCACCTATCTACCAATCACAAAAGTCAGTAGTGTTGCGGCATCCGGGTTGCCAGCTCTGCTCTAGTTACCACAGCTGCAGATACAAACGTTTCTGCTGGATCCTCTAGCCTATCTGGCAACCTTGAGTCAAGGGGGTATACACCGCACTACAGTCATTTGAAAGTGATTGCAGTACCAGTTGTGGCCACAATCTTACGAACGGCTCCTTTAAAAGTGCCCGTAGTTGTAGAAACACCCAAATACAAACAGCACGGCACAACGGTTCATGTATTCAGTCTCCAAATTATGTCCAGAATTGGATAAATATTAACTCTGCTGTTTAAATCAAATAAAGAACCAATGTAGGAGAATGGTTATTAAGCGACAACAGCGGGGAACTTTATATTTGTGCAGTCTGCGCATGTCAAAACATCTATTCCGATTTGAATCTTTTGACTTATAAACACGCACATCGACCCAATCATGTATCACATCACGATGTTTGGCGTTCATGTAAACTACAAACATTCAGATTCATCAATTGGAATGAATTCAGTCCGATTAAAACAAAAGTTGTGCATGTAAACATATCCAGTCTCTGCAGAGTTGCCAGTTATGGCGGTCTTTAAAGCTCTTAACGCGCCACATGTGCTCTTCCATGGAAGGTTAGGCTTACATGATGTAATGCTAATGTAGAAAAAAAAATAACTTAGTCATTCTGGGATTAATATATTCTGGAAATTTTTCATTATAGGAAATCTAGTCTCAGTTACAAATTTGACTGGTAAATCTGTTTTTTTTTTTTTTTCTCACCCTTTTTTATTAATTGCATTACATATTCTATGTTCAGAGATGACAGATTGATGAGCAGACATGGTATTTATGTGACTGGATGTAGGCTAACTTTTTATACTTTGCGGTAAAATTGTTCTCCAACTGACTTTGTCCTATCAGTGTGTGGCTCTCATAAAACAATTTGCGAAGACCACTGTACTAGCTGAAGTTTCGAGACAGTTATGTGCTGCAGATTTTAAAATCTGATTCTTTTTTCTGGTTTCTTCGTGATGATGGGCAAATTTTATTATTGTAAAAATCAGAGATGTGTTTACAGTTTCCTTTCGAGAACGGTTCCCTCATATTGCGTTGCAAACGCTATGGGAAAACTCTCGAGAATTTTGAAGCCTTTCTTTGATTACGCAGTGCAGCTGCATAGGCGAGCACATCATACCTGGCTGAAGCATGCTGATTGGCTGTGCTGCGGCAACTGCACAAACCTATGGTTTAACAACTAGCGTTGGTTAAAAGAGTTGGGGATTTGAAAGCACTCTCCACGAGCGCTTCCTGTCTTGAGTTCGAGCCTATTGACACCAGAGTCATCCTTAAACCATAGGTGCTCTCAACCCCATTCAGAGCACAGGTTATCTCTCTATCAGCTCTTCCCCCTTCAGAAGACGATAATGATGCATACATGGTCTGCCCTGTTAGGGCTTTGAGAATTTATTTGGAGCGTTCTGCCCCGTTCAGGCAGTCAGAACAGCTCTTTGTCTGTTTCGGTGGCTGCACCAAGGGTTCTCCGGTCACGAAACATAGACTATCACGATGGATAGTGGATGGTATCTCTCTGGCCTACGCTTCTATGGGACACAGAAGCGTGTGGCTTCTCTTACACCATTGGTGTAAGAGCCCACTCCACAAGAGGCATGGCTTCCTCGTGGGCATGGTCCAGTGGAGTTCCTATGGAAGACATGTGTGCGGCTGTCGGCTGGTCTGCACCGTCCACATTTGCTAAATTCTACAACTTAGAGGTTCCTGCCATCCTCTCCATTTAGGACCATGGCCCCTACGGGTCCAGACCTATGTATATCTGAGGCTACCCCACAGTGGCCCTCTGCAATAATCACTGTATGCAGTATATTACATCCTAGGACCCGACACTTCTGGTCCCTGATGAATCAGACTACTCTGTTACAAGTCTCGGGCCTCCCTGGACAACATTCATAGTAGTCATCTGCTAATAGCACGTTTCTTTAAAATGGATTCCCATAGCATTTGCCTTGCAATACGAGTGAACTGTTCTCGAAAGGGAGCGTACTCAGTTACTTACAAGGGAATGAGTATTGCGTTGCCAGCCATGTTATTTCACTAGTTCACACTTACATATAATTAGAGGGAGAAAGTTTAATGCGTATTTGGCGTGCTGTCCGGGGGGAGGGCTTCGTGCTCGGAATTCGGCCCGAACCCATAATACTCCCCCGGTATAGTGCTTATGACAAAAAGTGAGGAGAAAGGGGTGGTGGAGGGATGCTGCAAAAACTGCCAATGCAACGAGGTGAGACCGCTGGGTATTTATAGCTCTCATCGTTGATTGCTGAGTGTTCTCCACCCGTGTTAATTATCTGCGCGTGCTCCTCCCGAACTTTGTTAAATAAAACATCATTTTGCTTATGTCCGGTACTTTGCTTAAGTCGATCTAAACTGTCTCTATGGCGAATTCTGTCGGAATGTATACCCTTCACCCACGCCCATATTGGCACGCTCAAGGCAAGCAAGCGCTCTGATTGGATCGCATGCCCTTGCTGGATCGCCATAGGTTTTGTTGCAGTTGGGTGCAGTTGCCGCAGCACAGCCAATCAGCATGATTCAGCCAGCTATGATGTGGTCACTGTGCAACTGCACTGCATTTTAAAACAAAGGCTTCAATATTCTTGAGAAAAGGAGTTTTCCCATAGCGTTTGCAACGCAATACTCGTTCCCTTAGGGAACCGAGGTTATGTACGTAACAGAGTATGTTATGCCTGCTACGGACTGTGTGATTTCGGGAATCCTTCCTTTAAGATCATTACAAATTGAACGAAATTGATCGAATAAACTTTTACAACATGCATGTAGACTGTACGCCACGATGAATCGTAGGCTATGACTGTCACGATACATATGGGTGAACCCAAGCGCAAACAGGATGTGTAACAAATAGTTTATTTACAAAGAGACTAAACTAGACTATGACTATAACAATAACTAGACAATACTCTGGAACAGGATACTCACAAGAATCACAAGGTCTCAAAACTCCTAATGATCACACAGACATAAGGATCACAATGAACTGACACAAGACAGCAAACACAAGGAGACTAAATAGGAGAACCAATAAAGGGAACAGGTGATACTAACTAGACAATCTTGACAAACGAGGATAACAGTAAAGTAACGGGGTAAAGTAACAAGACACACAAGCACATGGCCTAAACCAAAGACCATGTGTTGTACACAATCATGGGTCCTGTCCATGATCCTGTCTCAGAACTAGAGAACTCAAGGACAGAATCATGACAATGATCCTATGACTAGCATGAGCTAGTGAAGCAGTACGAAATGTAACAAATAGAGCAATACGAATTGTATTTTGGCAATTGTGGCTTATATGTTGGCTGACAAAAAGGGGATGAACTTGGAAGTGAAAGATTAGAATATCACAAAAAAAAAAACACCTCAGTTAATCATGTTGCAAATTTTCACATAAAATTATTACATTAATAAAGCTGTATGTAATCATGTCTGTTGGATGTAATCAGTCTATTTCTATCTGAATTATCACAATTATATTGACCTAATGTAATTTTACTTAAAATCAAACTGAACTGTTACATTGACCATGTAATTTTATTTTGTGCCAGTAATGCTTGGTTTTGGTTTCACTTTAAAGTGGAAAAAACCCTGCAAGTTTTGGCATAATGTTTTAGGGATTTTTATTTAATAATTTACTTGATTTTATCATGGCCCACGTAGTGACGCATACAAAATCTAAATATCTGTCCATCACTTTATGAGCAATTCTCTATAAAGGACATTTTTGCACAATGATGGAAATCCCCAGTCAATTATTCACTATACAGAAAGTGACAGTAAAAACATCTGATGCTGAATTAATGGGTGCATGGCTGTATTAACTGAAACCTTCTTAACGTTGTTCTTAAGTTATAGCCTACCTTAAGCCGTACCTTATCGTTAATACGTGTTTCCCGAACCGTTCTTAGTTAATTACCTGCTGTAACTTCTGTAAATCATACGATTGGAAGGTTGGTCTGGTCCACTCTTAGTTTTAACACTTAAAAGTTCATTCCGCTAGTGGCCACGGCTGCAAAAAGCTTATTTACATACATTTACATCTATACAAATATAATTCTGAAGTTTGTAATACACCCAATGTTCAATACGGCTAATTCAAGTGTTTTCTTGGAAAGAATAAAATTACACTCGTTGTTGTTAGCTTTTTAATTATATTATCCAAATCATTTCAATAGCGTCTGGCTGCAGACAAGTGACGTCACTTGCACTCTCCGACTTGCACGCTCAGACACGAGCGCTTCCTCTGCAAGTGACGTCACTTGCACTCTCCGACTTGCACGCTCAGACACGAGCGCTTCCTCTGCAAGTGACGTCACTTGCACTCTCAGACATGAGCGCTTCCTCTGCAAGTGACGTTACTTGCAATCGACGCCTGCTCTATACGGAATGCGATCGGGGGCGGGGCCAATAGTCTTTAAACGAAACGCGTGGAATTTGACCCCGTCAACACGCACTGTTTGTTTTGCCGCGGCAATTTTTTGTTTCTTTTGAACGCGTAGACACGCTCATTTTGGTCGTGTTAAGGCGTCATTTGTCATTTTGTTGACAGTTTTTTTCAAATTGCTAAGACACTACAAGTGGAATTTGAGGCTCACTCAGTGAAACCATTCACTCATGTACCCAATCTTTAGACCAAGTCTGCAAAAATACAAGGACATTATATGCTTTGCACTCAGTTTGCATTTGAAAATCAAACTTTTTGCAGAAACGAATTTTAAAGATATTGGAATTGTTCTCAATCCGCCACGAGACAAACTATGCAAGTGAGTTCACATGTAGCTGAGAGCAGGTGTCGACGTCACTTGCACCGGAAGCGCTCGTGTCTCAGCGTGCAAGTCTGAGAGTGCAAGTCTGAGAGTGCAAGTCTGAGAGTGCAAGTCTGCAGCCAGACCCTTCTCAATCATTTGGCAAACCATTAGGTAGTAAAGGCTTAGGGCTCTATTTAAAAGGAATGATTGTGGTGGCGAGATTGCTCAAACTATGGCAGCGATACAGCGAATTGTGCTAAATCAAAGACGGCGCCAGTGGAAGCACTGTCAGTTAAGATTTGCTCGAGGTCATGGTGCACAGGACCTTAGGTTGAATTTACTCCAAACCATCCCTTTAAGCAACCTATGCGGAGAATGAATTGTGGCTAATAGCCTATTCATTTAATAATAAAAGTAGTAGTAATAATAATAATAATGTGTTGGCCCTACATTATTTGGAAATTTTAAATCCCCTTGAGAAGGCCGATAGCATCTTCTGATCATCGTTTCCCGCATTAGCGCATAGCATCTATTAGCTGATCATAGTCTGTCTGCACAACCTGGCACGGGTGTTTTCGCAGGGCCCTCTAACTAGCGCCCCCAATACCCCCTCCCCCTCCCCTCCTCCCCCAGAACCGTGTGCCCTGCCTGTCCGTCTGCTCCGCCGCTGATTAATGTCCTGTTGTGTCTGCCTTTGTTATCAGTTTTCCTCTGTTCTGCCACTAATTTGTCTCCTTGATTACTCACTAGTTAGATCCTACTTGTTTGTATTTAGATTGTTATCCGGTGTGTGTAGTCTATACTCTGTTTTATTTCCTTGTGGTCCCTGTGCTTGTGCACAATTTCACTTTTACTTTTTATTTATTTTTAACCACTGCTACTCTCTTTCATCATCTTATGGACTACCCGTGAGTCTTCATCTTTGTGCTTGTGTGCAATCACAGCAACAGTGTGACTCTTACAGTGTTTTATATCTAATTTCAGGTGTGTTTGGTGATACAGTTGGTGAAAAAGTGTCAGTGACGGAGGGAGATTCTGTCACTCTACACACCGGTCTCACTGAAGTCCAGATTGGAGATGTGATAGACTGGAGGTTTGGACCAAATGCCATTCTCATAGCTAGAGTCAATAGAGCAGCAGGTACAACAAAATTATATGATGATGTTATCGGTGGGAGAGACAGACTGAACATAAACCAGCAGGTTGGAGATCTCATCATCACAAACATCAGAACTGAACATTCTGGACTTTATAAACTAAGCGTCCATGGAAGAAACATAGAGATGATATACAATGTCACTGGTGAGTATGTCAGTCAGGGATTTCAATGTAATAACTATCTTATTTTATTATTCTTATTTTTTAACTTGTCAGATCTTAAAGGAGAACTCCGGTCAATTTTAACACTGAGCTCATTTTTTGTAAATTTGAAGTGCTGTCAGTTCAGAGAGCAACGACGAAAATCGGTGTTTCCTACACATTGTTATCCTCTTTTTAAAATTCGCACCCTGTTGACTTCAATGGGGCAAGTTCTAAACCTGCTTTTAGCCTCTTAACAACATCCTTGATATGTCATTACAAGTGCACAGCCATGTGAGTGGTTTTATTAAGAGTGACCACGGTCAATCTGACTGCAGTAGATGTGAAAGATATGAATAAAAATGTTGTTAATTCAGCCAGCTCACATACCTGTATTTTCTTCCTGTTTTCGGTTGAAGTCCAAAGTAGTCGATTATCGAGTTTGCGCGTACGACCAGGCTGTATGAGATCTCATTCTCCCAACTCGATTATCGACTTCTTTGGACTTCAACCGAAAACAGGAAGAAAACACAGGTATGTGAGCAGGCTGAATTAACATCATTTTTATTTATATCTTTCACATCTACTGCAGTCAGATTGACCGTGGTCACTCTTAATAACACCACTCACATGGCTGTGCACTTGTAATGACATATCAAGCATGTTAAGAGGCACCCGATTTTTGTCGTTAGTCTCTGTACTGACATCACTCCAAATTTACAAAAAAATGAGCTTTTAAAAAATTGACCGGAGTTCTCCTTTAACTTAAAGGGGTCTTGACTTGAGGATATTTTGATCTGTAAAAAAGTAAAAAAAAAACACCACTAAATTTCAGACCTGAAAATTCACCCTCACTGCAAAAATAACATTTGTTGAACCCAATCTGTCAAAACAAATTGTTTTCCACTTCCATTCATCTGTGACGCCACACTGTGACATATTTGCATTTGCATTGGACTGTCTTCATGACAACATTTCAATGCTTATTTTACCAGTTTTTTGGTCGGCTATTACAGCATCACATTTCACATTCCTTGCAGCTAATTCATTACGATTACGTACAAATAGTGTGATCATCAAAAGTACAGGTAATACAAAAACGAATTAATTACATCATGATTCGTGAATTCATACATATTTGGATGGAGAAAACGACATCTCCTATCTTTCCATTCTCCTTCACAGCATCACGTTTCGTCTGTTACTGTTTTGAAAACGAGACCTCGGGCGGCTAAAAAACGTAAAGATTGTGCCTTCAATAACCCTAAAATGTGGATTTGAATAGTTACAAAATGTTGAATACATGTTTGAATGTTGAAGGGTTGGTGAGACACATCAGTAGCAATCTCAATTTTGTCTTTTATTACACAATGTTATATACGGTTGATCTCTGAGTAACTCTTTTTGTTTTTCCTCCAGTTTTGTCTGATAACACAGATGGAGTGAAGACAGTGTCAGTGATGGAGGGAGATTCTGTTACTCTACACACTGATGTTACTGAAATACAGAAATATCATCTCATTCAGTGGATATTCAGAGACATTGTGATAAGTTCAATCGATAAAACGTCTCAAGTTAGGGCCATAAAAAAACATAATGTTAAGCCATTCTTAAACAAATTGGAGGTGGATCATGAAACTGGATCTCTCAAAATCAGGAGCATAAGACCAGAACAGTGTGGAGTTTATATCCTACAGATGACCAGCAGCACTCATACCATACATAAGAGATTCAATATAACTATTTTTGGTGAGTACTGTTCTTTAAGAATACAAGAATATACTCCTTCTGTAGAAGTGTATATGAAATCATACACTATGGATGATTTGTCTATTAATGTGGGGCCATGTGTAACCTGAC
Source organism: Chrosomus eos (assembly GCA_036326025.1). NCBI lineage: Eukaryota > Metazoa > Chordata > Actinopteri > Cypriniformes > Leuciscidae > Chrosomus > Chrosomus eos. The sequence goes on from JAZAVI010000224.1 coordinate 153,919, forward strand.
TAATTTTATGGACTGAAAAAATTACAGAGCACGGAATGCAGTATTTCATGACAAGTAAATGTTCAAGGGATAGTTCACCCGAAAATGAAAATTATCCCATGATTTACTCATCCTGAAGCCAAGGTGTATATGACTTTCTTCTTTCAGACGAATACAATCGTAGTTATACTGTATAAAAAAATGCCCTGGCTCTTCCAAGCTTTATGATGGCGTGAATGGCTGTTTCAATTTTGAAGTCCTTAAAAGTGCATCTATCCATCATAAAAGAGCATCTATAAATCATAAAGAGCATCTATCCATCATAAAAGTGCATCTACACGGCTACAAGGGAGTTAATAAAGGCCTTTTCAAGCAAAGCTCAGCATTTGTGCAAAATATAATCATATTTAAACTGCCATACGCAGTCTACTTGCGCCCAAATCACAACAAAGCAATTTATGACATCATAGCGTAGTGCGTCAAGGAGTAGTGTAAATATCCAGCCCGTTCTCATCCCAAGGTGTCATACAGTTGACGCTTGTGACATTTCGTCAAAATCCTACGCACATGGCACCCTTTAGCGTCAATATGAGACGCAGCGGTTGTTATCCCAAGGCGTCATATTTGACGCTTGTGACATTTCGTCTAAATCCGACGCCCTAACCCTACCCCAGACCTAAACCTATAACAGTGCGTGTTTTATTGACGCTAAAGGGTGCCATGTGCGTCGGATTTCGCCGAAATGTCACAAGTGTCACCTGGATGACGCCCTAGGATGAGAATGCGTTGAAATATCAGCAGTGTGTCTCATTTCTTGCAAAATGTGCGCTTTACACTTAAGTCGAATCCCTATGTTGGTCTGGCCCGAAGCTTTTATTTTTTACTACTCCAATGCATGGAAATAAAAGAGAATGTACTGTTCTTTTTTGTAGATAATACATCACCTTTTTTAAAAAATGCACCCAGAAAATGTTTTCTGTTTGTTCTCCATTTGTTTGTTTGCTGATACAGATGCAGTGAAGTCAGTGTCCGTGATGAAGGAAGATTCAGTCACTCTACACACTGATTTTACTGATATATATGATGAGATATTGTGGATGTTTGAATATGAAGACTCCCTCATAGCTGCATTTAGTAGAATTGCCCAAAACGTCTCCACATATGATGGTCTTGATGGGAGATTCAGAGACAGACTGAAGCTGGATCATCAAACTGGATCTCTGACCATCACAAACACCAGAACTGAACATACTGGACTCTATCATCTAGAGATCATCAGCAGCAGACACACCTTACACAAGAGCTTCATTGTTAATGTGTGCGGTAAGTCGCAGAAGTCTTTTATTTAGGCCTATTTCAGTTGTTTAATTTTTTACAGTTTTTTTATATGTATTTCAATCATGTAGATCATTTTAAATTAATAAATTACTGTTAGTAAAACTGGATATTATTGGTTGGATAAACAAAAAGGATAAACTGACAGCATCTGTGACACAGTGTCATTGATCACAGAGAGACATTGTAAAAATGGTTTCTTTTGTACTAAGACTCCGAGCTAACACTTTAGATTACAGCCTGTAAAGTACTGCGCAAGTAAAACAATTTTACAGAGTACCTTTCGGTAATTATTGTGTAGCTATAAAGTATGTGTGTATAGGTAAAAAGGAACATGTGCAATGAATGTCTAAAGGTTGGGGGAAAAGAGGGCAGCAATCTGCAGGAATTATACTGGAAGTGTTTTAGAACAAAGGACATGGAATTTATTTTTGGAAGCAGTTGAATCCACACTGCATAGCTTTTTGAAATAGTGTACCAATAGGCTTTAAAAAAAAGTATGGGGTACATATCAGTGCATTTCTACAATAATTTTTAATAACAAAAGTGCAGTTGTATCAAGGCAAAAAAACTATTAAAAAACTTTTTATAAAGACATTTTAAATGTCTGCAATTTCGGATTCTACCATCGCACACTGTTGCTCTCCACCGTCTGATCAAAAGCATGATGGGAAACGACTTGCTGACGACACAGCTTAATGCTCATTGGTTTATACAACCGTGATGTATTGTTCTCTTTGAAAGTGTTTGATTTTAAAACTCTGATTTCATGTTTTTGTGTGTATAAATTGTGTGAATATTCCCACACTTTCTGACAGTGCTATCAGAGCAACAGATCTTAAATTACATCCAGTTAATCAGCAACAAAGAGTGAGTGTGAATCCCGTGATATCCACCTTTGATCTCACAGGTGTCTGATACACTCAGGAATTGGTGTGTTGAATATTGGCTGTGGCTGGATGTAACCGATCACTGAGAGTTGCCAAAACAGAGACGTTATGTCTGACACTTTCTGCTTCCCGTAGTGACAGTCGCGCTATGAATAGATGTAAATGTACTCTAGAATAGAGACCTGTCCAGCTTGCCTGCACTTTTCTCTCTCCTCCTCTCATACTCTCGCATACATTTCAGGCGAGGTGAGGCGCATCTCAAACAAGCCTAAAACAGTTAATAACAATAGCCCCTTTTACACATACAGTCTTCACTGGTAAATTACCTGTAAATTACCGTTGAGAAATCATGTGTGAACAGGACCTTTTCGAAAGAACCGGTAAATCAGTTCTGGGAATTTACCAGTATGGGAAGTTTTAACATTACCAGTGAATTACTGGTATGATGCTGCGTGTGAACACAAAATGAAGATTATTGGTATTGTTAGGGGGTTAACAGCTATAAGACCCAGGACCAGATATGATGAAAGAAGACCAGGAGTCGTGAAGTTCAATCAAAAAGAGAAAAGTTTACTGATGAATAGTTTTCAGTTTCATTGGTAGAGCCAATCATTGGTTGATTGTTTCTCATTGTGAGAACCTTGTTTAAAGAAGAAAGTCTTGTATTGTTCTTGATCTTGTATTTACTGTCAGTCTAGTGTTTTCTAGTTTAGTTATCTCTCGTTTGTATTGTCTCTGTTTAGCCCCCTCTTGGGTTTTTGTTTTCTGTTTGTGTCATATTAAACGTTTAGTGTCTGCATTTCATCTGTGCTTGGGTTCTCTCCTTCAGCATCATAACACTTACACAAAATCTCACACCAAGTATACCTTTTCCAGGGACATACATTACATCATTACTACTTCTGATTGGCTAAGAGAACATAAAGTCTAAACAATTCTGTATTTATGGATAGATGGTAGAGCATGTCAACATTAATCAACATAATTGGCATCCGAGTCCATGATTTGTTCCAGTGATATCCTCGGAGGTTGTCGAAAAGCATCATGTGTTCTGCTGCTCAAGACCTGTGCAGAGCATTCAACGCATACACAAATGCACAAGGGAATCGCAGTTTCCCCAAGGTTATAGAGGGCCTGAGCTCACTATTATCAGGACTGACTACCAAAACATACTGATAAAGCTGAATAAGGGTCTTCTTCAAACTTGCCCACTTTTATTAAGTCATCATTAGCTGTTTTCCCAATACAAAGAGTCTGATCTCAAGGTCCTCGTTCAAGGCAATAAAGATTAGTCTATAGAAATATACTGGTTAAACACTTTCAGCAAGCATTATGGTTAAAACTATATGTGAATCACTTATTGAATATAGAATTGATATAACTTGATTAGCAAGGGTTATAGGAATAATGTAAGAACTCAAAAGGATAATATATGTTGAAGAGATAAGGGATTTTGACCCCAACCCCTCAGTATGATCACATACGAAGTCAGAAGGCACTGATGTAAGAAGTCTGCTTTTATGGAGATAACGTGATAACATCTTTGACCATTGCGCCATGTCTTGCAGCTTATCCAACATGTGGTGCTCGAGACCCAGCCTTTTTTTCTTGATTCATCAGCGGTTGGATACTATTATGCATGTCTTTTTTTTTAAGAGCAAAAGCACATTCTGTTTGGTCATATGCTTTTGTCTGTAACTCAGTCATAAAACATTTTGTCAAATTGAACAGATAGTAAAACTGAAGCTCTTCTCCTTATGCGGACAAATTAAGACAAGGCGCAGCGTTTAAAGGGATAGTTCACTTTGAAATTATTTTTTGGTATGTTTTAGCTACCTCAAGGGCATCCAATATGTAGGTGTCTTTGTTTCCACAGTAGTTTCAATTTTGATATTTTTAGGTCAAACCGTTCTTGTCTGTCAGTCATATAATGCAGGTCTATGTTCACCACCTCAAAGAGCATACACAGAGAAGTCCAAATTAAACATGATTTAATGACTCGTAAATGTAAGTACATATTGATGGCCTAAGACACGAAACGAGCGGTTTGTGTGAGAAAACGAACAGTATTTATATTGTTTTTACCTCTTGTAGCCACAGCCACGTCCAAGTGATCTGAGGGCGCGGGCACTTCGGTCTGCGCAAGCGCCGGATCTCTCGCGCGTGAACGTCACGAAACGTACGTCACGAAACATGAAACATTTACGTCATGAAAAAATTCAACATTGTCTACTATAACATATAACATACACTCACCGGCCACTTTATTAGGTACCCCATGCTAGAAAACGGGTTGGACCCCCTTTTGCCTTCAGAACTGCCTCAATTCTTCGTGGCATAGATTCAACAAGGTGCTGGAAGCATTCCTCAGGGAGTTTGGTCCATATTGACATGATGGCATCACACAGTTGCCGCAGATTTGTCGGCTGCACATCCATGATGCGAATCTCCCGTTCCACCACATCCCAAAGATGCTCTATTGGATTGAGATCTGGTGACTGTGGGGGCCATTTGAGTACAGCGAACTCATTGTCATGTTCAAGAAACCAGTCTGAGATGATTCCAGCTTTATGACATGGCGCATTATCCTGCTGAAAGTAGCCATCAGAAGTTGGGTACATTGTGGTCATAAAGGGATGGACATGGTCAGCAACAATACTCAGGTAGGCTGTGGCGTTGCAACGATGCTCAATTGGTATCAAGGGGCCCAAAGAGTGCCAAGAAAATATTCCCCACACCATGACACCACCACCACCAGCCTGAACCGTTGATACAAGGCAGGATGGATCCATGCTTTCATGTTGTAGACGCCAAATTCTGACCCTACCATCCGAATGTCGCAGCAGAAATCGAGACTCATCAGACCAGGCAACGTTTTTCCAATCTTCTATTGTCCAATTTCGATGAGCTTGTGCAAATTGTAGCCTCAGTTTCCTGTTCTTAGCTGAAAGGAGTGGCACCCGGTGTGGTCTTCTGCTGCTGTAGCCCATCTGCCTCAAAGTTCGACGTACTGTGCGTTCAGAGATGCTCTTCTGCCCACCTTGGTTGTAACGGGTGGTTATTTGAGTCACTGTTGCCCTTCTATCAGCTCGAACCAGTCTGGCCATTCTCCTCTGACCTCTGGCATCAACAAGGCATTTCCGCCCACAGAACTGCCGCTTACTGGATGTTTTTTCTTTTTCGGACCATTCTCTGTAAACCCTAGAGATGGTTGTGCGTGAAAATCCCAGTAGATTAGCAGTTTCTGAAATACTCAGACCAGCCCTTCTGGCACCAACAATCATGCCACGTTCAAAGTCACTCAAATCACCTTTCTTCCCCATACTGATGCTCGGTTTGAACTGCAGAAGATTGTCTTGACCATGTCTACATGCCTAAATGCACTGAGTTGCCGCCATGTGATTGGCTGCTTAGAAATTAAGTGTTAACGAGCAGTTGGACAGGTGTACCTAATAAAGTGGCCGGTGAGTGTATATCGTTATAACATATATCGAAATTGTCTTCCATTGCGATTTCCATATCTAAATATGTTTAGATCTTCACAGTGAAAGGTAACACTTCCGAAATCTCTGTGTAAACGAGATCACTTCCGGCGTTGCGTAGGCGACAAGCTTCTGCTTGTCATGTGGGTTTTGAGGGCTCAACGGTTGGGCAGGATCCTCTAATCCGCAGATTTATGAAGGGTGCCCGTGGCTCTTTGCCAGTCATCAGAACAAAGGTCCCTGAATGGGACCTATCCATGGTGCTGGACGCTCTCTCAATTCTTTTTTGAGCCCCTGGGAAATATTTCCCTAATGCTGCTGTCTTTTGGCCATCAGCTAAACATGTCGGCGTTACCAACTGTTATATATAAATGTAATCTCTTTCTGAGTATGTTACTGACTCTGGGAGAGGTTGCCAAATCCATTTGCAGATGTTTATTATAGAAAAAATAACCAACATAAATTCAATTAAGTCACAAAGCAAATGATCATAACCAGAGTATACAGGCTGGAGTCATAACACAGATAGACAGTCAATTGGGTAAATAATACAAGACGATGAACCAGAAATGTGACAACAAAAACAAACAAAGGGATCATAATCATCAAGAAGTGAGTAAAGGGAAGTGGAGTTTTTGGTGGGTGCTTTTGGATCATGTATCAAAATGTCAGTCATGTGATTTCAGTAAACAAGTTTACATAGGTCACAATTGTTTTGAAATGCTGATGACGATCTCTGTGAACCCATAAACCATTGTCTATATCGTTTTACATCATTTTAGATCAGTTTTTATAAATTTGTACTTATTTAATGAAACATTTGTATAATTAAAAGGAAGAGTTATAGACAAAAGTATCTGATTAACCAAGCTTTTCATAAATTAAACAAAAATATTTAATAAAATATCACATATTAAAAGACACTTCACATTTAATGGTGTTAGATTATTTGGTAATTGCATTTAATACTGTAGATTACACCTTCAATAAAACATTTGTAATAGGTTTGTAAGGTGTTTTTGGTTTAGGGTGACCAGCAGGGGTCACCAGCATATGATGTTTCACTTCAAAACAGTGAATTTTTGGAAAGCAACGGACGGACCCTTTTCACATTTCCAGTTTCTCAAAAGTGAATGTCATCATAGTTAGGTCAATTCTATAGCGGTGAATTAGAGACTATATATACTGTATATATATTTTTTATATTCCCATTTGTAGCAAAAGAAAACGTCTCGGTTACTGATGTAACCCTCGTTCCCCGAAGGAGGGAACGGGAGACGTGACGACGTTAGGGGATCACTTCAGGGAGCCCTATCAACTTCGAGTGTCTACAGAACAAGCCAATGAACATTGGCGTGCGTGAAACGCGTCACGCGCCCCGCCCCGCAGCGCGGGTATAAACAGGAAGCGGACGCACGCACTCATTGTTTTTCGCTGAGGAGCCGAGATAGAGACGGCCGTACAGCGATGGTCAGCAACTGTGGCGGCGGGACGTCACGTCTCCCGTTCCCTCCTTCGGGGAACGAGGGTTACATCAGTAACCGAGACGTTCCCCTTCAGTCGCTCACGTTCGACGTGACGTCGACGTGACAACGTTAGGGGATCCCATGGAAAACGCCATCGGTTGCTGCCACATCCAGCGCCCTACGCAAGACTCTCAGACCCCCAACTGCTGGGGCGGAAGATCTGCGTAGAGGGAGTTCAACTGCTGTTCCAAATACCCACACTGTGAACTCTTGGATAACACTGGGAAAGCGTGCCTTCCCAGGGGAGAGGGACGCTGCGGAAGCCACATCCTGCCCGAAGGGAGGTAACGTGGAGAATACTCATATGGACTGGCCAGAGGGCAGTGCAACATATGGAATGTCACTGGGGTGGCTCCAGCCTGAGAAGGGGGAGGCTACACCGAACAGTGACGGCAGAGCGGACTCTGCCAAGGGAAAGACACGGGCTCACCGCAGGGAGCTGGTCGTGGAAGAATACTCATATGGGATCGCCGCAGGAATCACCACATATGGAACCCAGCCTAGCACAAGTTACACAAGCATACGAGCACTAGGCCTGGCGTCGGACGCTCCGCAACGTCCGACTGCCGGAGGGGTGTGGAGGAACTCACAGGGTTCGCCAGAGTGGGGAACTCGACTGGAGCAAAAAAGCGCACATATCCGCTCCATGTGGAGGGGAGTGGCGCAGCAAGCCGACACAAGAGCGGAAACTTCGGTGTTACCGGCTGGTTGAAGCGAGCACACAGGAAGAAACCGGCTCAGTACGTAGGCTATAAAACCTAGCGAACGTGTTAGGTGTCGCCCAGCCCGCAGCTCTACAGATATCTGTCAGCGAGGCGCCGTGTGCCAGCGCCGAAGAAGAAGCGACACCCCTAGTGGAGTGGGCTCTCAACCCGGGCGGGCAAGGCACGCCTTGGGCTTCGTAAGCCAAGGCGATGGCATCCACTATCCAGTGGGCCATCCTCTGCTTGGAGACAGCCTTTCCTTCTGCTGGCCTCCGTAACAGACGAAGAGCTGATCTGAGGTCCTGAGGCTTTGCGTTCTGTCCACGTACAGACGCAGAGCGCGGACGGGACAGAGAAAAGCCAGGGCTGGGTCTGCCTCCTCCGAAGGCAGCGCTTGCAGGTTCACCACCTGGTCCCGGAGAGGAGTGGTAGGAACCTTGGGCACGTATCCGGGCCGGGGTCTCAGGATCACGTGAGAGTTAGCCGGGCCGAATTCCAGGCACGATTCGTCGACCGAAAAAGCATGCAGGTCCCCTACCCTCTTGATGGAGGCCAATGCAACCAGGAGTACTGTTTTACAGGACAGAATTTTTAACTCAGCTGACTGCAAGGGCTCGAAGGGTGGTCTCTGAAGTGCCGAAAGGACCAGAGACAAACCCCAAGAGGGTATAGAGAGTGGGCGAGGAGGATTTAGTCTCCTTGTTCCCCTCAGGAATCTGACGATCAGGTCGTGCTTTCCCAACGACTTACCTTCAACTGCATGGTGATGTGCGGCAATGGCGGCAACATACACTTTAAGGGTGGAGGGAGACAGCCTTCGCTCCAACCCATCTTGCAGGAAGGAAAGCACGGCTCGGACCGAGCAAGTTCGGGGGTTCTCCTCGTGAGAAAAACACCAGTCAACGACTAGGTTCCACTTCAGAGCATAGAGGCGCCTCGTAGAGGGGGCTCTAGCGGAAGTGATGGTGTCAACTACCGCTGGGGGTAGGTCACCTAGAACCTCCGCGTCCCGCCCAGGGACCAGACATGGAGTTTCCAGAGGTCTGGACGCGGGTGCCACAGGGTGCCCCGTCTCTGAGAGAGCAGGTCCTCTCTCAGAGGAATGGGCCAGGGAGGGGCTGTCGCGAGGAGCACAAGTTCGGGGAACCAGGTCCGGTTGGGCCAATACGGTGCAACTAACAAGACCTGCTCCTCGTCCTCCCTGACTTTGCACAAGGTCTGTGCAAGAAGGCTCACTGGGGGAAACGCATACTTGCGTAGGCCCGGGGGCCAGCTGTGTGCCAGAGCATCCATGCCGAGGGTCCCCTCTGTCAGGAAATAGAACAACTGACAGTGAGACGTGTCCGGGGCGGCAAACAGATCTACCTGTGCGGTCCCGAAGCGCCTGAATCAGCTGGACCACCTGGGGATGGAGTCGCCACTCTCCCGGTAGCACCTGCTGCCGTGAGAACTCGTCGGCTGCACGGTTGAGCAGGCCAGGAATATAATGGCACGAAGCGACCTCAGATGCTTCTGACTCCAAGGAGGAGATGGCGGGCGAGTTGTGACATGCGGCGGGAGCGTAAACCACCCTGACGGTTGATGTACGCAACGGTCGCAGTGCTGTTCGTACGGACCAGCACATGCTTGCGCTGTAGCGGCATTTTGAAGCGCTCAATGCAAGATGTACTGCTAACAACTCGAGGCAGTTGATGTGCCAATGCAGTTGAGGCCCCGTCCACAGACCTGAAGCTGCATGCCCGTTGTACGTGGCCTCCGAGCCGGTGGCAGAGGCATCCGTGGAGACCACAGAATGCCTGGACACTTGTTCTAGGGGAACATCTGCCCGCAGGAACAAAGGGTCCGACACAATCTGAGAGTTTGGCGACAGTGCGGAGTCACTTGGACCCGGCACGAGCCGCTCTGCCACGCCCATCTCGGGACTCGACCGTGGAGCCAGTGTTGGAGCGGCCTCATATGAAGCAATCCGAGCGGCGTACCGCGGCTGCAGATGCCATATGCCCCAGGAGCCTCTGAAACAGTTTCAGTGGAGCCGCTGTTCTGCGTCTGAGCGTGCTCACGCAGTTCAACACTGACTGGACGCGGGCCTTGGTGAGGCGCGCTGTCATGTTGATCGAGTCCAACTCCACACTGGGAAAAGAGATCCTCTGCCCGGGGGTGAGTTTGCTCTTTTCCCAGTTGACCCGAAGCCCTATGGCTGAGGTGACTGAGCACCATGTCCCTGTGTTCGCACAACTGCTCTCTCGACTGGGCGAGAATAAGCCAGTTGTGACAGGGCCAGCCCGAAGGGTAAGACTTTGTACTGATATGCCCGTCCCTCGAACGCAAAGCGAAGAAACGGTCTGTGTCAAGGGAGAATCGAGACATGAAAATACGCGTCCTTCAGGTCGATCGCTGCAAACCAATCTTGGGGACGGATGCATTTGTAAATGCGTTTCTGCGTAAGCATCTTGAACGGGCAGTCTGTTGAAGGGACCGGTTCAAGACACGCAGGTCCAAGATTGGCCGTAACCCACCGCCTTTCTTGGGTACAATGAAGTACGGGCTGTAGAGGCCGGTCTTCATATCGGCTGGAGGAACCGGCTCGATCGCGTCCTTCGCCAGTAGGACTGCGATCTCTGCCCTGAGCACAGGGGCACTGTCCGCCAGAACACGGGTGAACAGAACGCCCCTGAATACAGGGGGACGCCGGGCGAACTGAATCGCATAGCCGAGTCTGACAGTACGGATGAGCCAGCGAGACGGGCTGGGAAGCGCTAGCCAGGCTCCCAGACACCGCGCAAGCGGAATCAACGGCACCACAGACATACCCGGGGTGGGGCAGTGCGGCGGAATGCAGGGACCCGACTCGGACGGCATAGCGGCCCGTAGTGGGGTCTGAGTGTGTGGTGCAACACGTACCTGCTTCCGTCGAATGGCAGAGTGAGTGTGCGGAAGCGTCAGTGCGTCCAGAACACAGCCACTGCTGCTCGCTGGCGAAGAAGAGGGGCTCGAGGGTGACAAGGCATAGCGTCGTCGACCGCCAAGCGCGCCCTCTTGGGACCCAGAGGTTTCAGAATTGCTCTTTAGTTGAAAATGAGGGTACCACTGGCCCGTGGGTCAGTGGCGGAACAGAAAAGGAAACAAAGATTCTCCACCCGGCCCTCCACCGGGGGAAGGAGCGGTGCCTTCACCACCTCCTGAAGAGCAACTTGATTCACTCTGGGTCGCCCGTCTCAGGGTCGTTAGAACCTGCGCTTGCCTCCTGGTTTGGCAGCGGGCTGGACGGGCATGGTCAACTTCCTGCGGCCTGCCCCACGCCGAGGCCTGGATGGTGGCTGCTGCTGCTAAGGCTTAGCGGGAGCGGAGGACGCCGCAGGAGGTCGACCTCGGCGACGAGCGGACGGAGGAGCTGCGGCCGGCGGACGGAGGGAGCAGCAGCGGTCCGCAGGGGCAGGATGTGTCGGATGGCCTCCGTCTGCTTCTGGGCGGCTGAGAACTGTTGGGCGAAGCTCTCGACCGCGTCGCCGAATAACCCAACCTGGGAAGAGGGGCATCCAGGAACCGACATTTATCGGTGTCCCTCATATCCGCGAGGTTGAGCCAGAGGTGGCGCTCCTGGACAACCAAGGTGGACATCGCCTGACCGACTGAACGTGCAGTTTCCTTCGTCGCTCGGAGAGCGAGGTCGGTTGCCACACGGAGCTCCCGGAGGAGTTCTGGGTCAGAACCACCCTCGTTCATGTCAATGAGCGCCTGGGCCTGATGGACCTGTAGAAGCGCTATGGCATGGAGGGCAGAAGCAGCCTGTCCACAGGCTCTGCAGCCTTGGACGGGAGGCGTGGATTGCCCCGCCAGGAGGAAGCGGACGCCGGACACAATTGCATCGCCGTCGAGGGTGGTGAGGAGGGAGGAGCCACTAGGACAGCTTCTGGCACTATACGGCGCCTTCCACGTCCTAGTAAGCTCCTAATGCACTTCAGGAAAGAATGGCACTGGGGCGGAGCGCTGAGAACCAGCACGGCCCGCCCCGAGATACCAATTGTCCAACCGAGAAGGCTCGGGACGTGATGGAGGGTTCCACACAAGCCCGACCTTCTCGGCGGCCCGGGAAAGCATAGCCGCCCATTCTGGATCTGACTCGGGCAACGCCACACTCCCAGAGAGGGGTAACGCAGCCGAATCCTCATCTCCAGAGGACTGAGCTCCCCCTCCGATGCTGCGATCGACATCTGATCGTCAGGTGGGGCCCCAAAGGACACAGCTGGCCGACAACGAGAGGGGCCAGTGCGTTCGTTTGGGGGCTCCAACGGCGGCAGCGCTTGAGAGGCGTGAGGGGCCCACGGAGATTGCCTCGGCGGGGAAGCCCTCACGGTAATCCTCAGATCACCCTGACCATGCACAAAAGTAGGTCCATTCTGAGGTCCAGAATAAACACTAGATCTGGGCATAGACGAGGGGACTGCACCTCCCTTGAGGTAAGCGAGTCTTGATCTAAGCGCTGCCATAGTCATATTCCCGCAATGAGAACATGAACTATTCACAAAAGCTGCTTCAGCGTGCTGAATACCCAAACACGAGAGGCAACAATTGTGGCCGTCTGCTGGCGCCAGGGAACAACCGCACCCAGAAACGCACAAGCGGAATGTCATCCTGAAAAGGACGCAGCGTCACGCTTGTGTTGCTCTTTTAGTTGAAAACAAAAAATATAAAGAGAAAAAATAACTCTCTCAGTGCTGAAGCACCCAGGGATAGCCGCGGTGTAATCGGGGTACACACTCACGAGAGGAACGCCCACCGAGACCGACAGATACAGACACACACCACACAAGCAATGCTGTGAAAACAGCAGTTGTGAGCTGTAATGCTCGCGGCCACCGCTGATCGCGCCGTCACATCAGCACTGGAACAGAGTATTCTCTTTGAAGTCTTCAACGATCGATGCAGCAGTCTGCAGAAACTCAGAGTCAAAACGAAAGCTCGGCTCCGAAGCGAAAGACAATGAGTGCGTGCGTCCGCTTCCTGTTTATACCCGCGCTGCGGGGCGGGGCGCGTGACGCGTTTCACGCATGCCAACGTTCATTGGCTTGTTCTGTAGACACTCGAAGTTGATAGGGCTCCCTGAAGTGATCCCCTAACGTCGTCACGTCGACGTCACGTCGAACGTGAGCGACTGAAGGGGAACAGTGTTTCACACTGGATAAAAATAGAAGGGAGATTGATAATGTCAGTCTGAAGAGAGAAAAAAAGAAGTGTATATGAAATGACTAAACTTTAAAATAAAATTCCTAAAAACAAGAAAAAAACCAAACGCTGCCACCATGGTAAAAAATAAAATAAAATAATAATTGCATTACTACAAAAACAAACAAAAAAAAAATACTATAGCCTAACCAAAAGTTCAAGCAAAAAGACAAATAGATATATAGATAAAAAACACAAATGAAATTTCGTTTTCATGTAGGTCTATATTATACTACAGAAATTGCCTATTACAGACATTTAATAGGCAAAAAACAGTATTGTAAAAAATTAAACCACATAATCTTCTCTCTATGAATTGAATATAAATTATAATTATTTAAGTTTAGTCAAATTCAGTCAAGAGCAGTGAATCATTATCTCTTTTTCTTTTGTTGGATGATTGTATTAAAGGTGCTATGTGGAACTTTTCTACTAAAATGAATCCTTTTTTTATTGCCTGTGTGTGAAGGGGTTGTAATCACACATTACAATGATCCACTTGTCGAGTTTTGCTATTACCTCTGAAGGCCAGTATTCCTATTTATATGTGAAGTCTCCAGGTCGGATTTACCGCGAATTCCAACGGATGTGACGTGCATGCGCGCTCCCGACCCTCTCTCCTTATATATTATATTGTAGACGGTCAGGGAGTTACGTCCGGTTAAAGGCGCACGTTTTTCTGCTTATATCTCGGTCAATCTTTGATCAATATTCCCAAGACTCTAATCGTTCGTAGTGCTGGACGGGGCCTTTCGAACGAGCCCACCCCTGAGGTCCAACTTGCCCGGCTCCCCGAGTTATAGCCGTTCGAAATCGGGGGTCCCAGCGAACGGCGATCCGGTAGGGGGCATCCCCGAGGCCCGCCACTCTAGCGTTCGTGCAAGGGTCCCCCTGGGACCTCCTCGCCCGAATTTGAGCTCTCTGGGTCTTTGCGTTCCAGAGATACGAGCGATTTCTTCTGAGATCGTGACGTCACCGTCAATATTGCGGCGCGCCCGATGGTTTTCTGCTAATATCTCCGCGAAAACACCACCAAAATCTATGGAACTTATATGGTTCTTTTCAGCTCGACTAGATGGTCCCAACGAGCTCGGTGCATCCCCGAATCCGCCTAGTATTCGCCGAGATATTTGCGTAATAGACGGTATTGTCTATGAGTACGAGCACGAGCGCTCTCATAAAAATTGGTTGCAATCTGAAACATCACCACTAGAGGGCGCTAATAGTTACATAGAGCACCTTTAAGGACACAGACAGCAGCAGGTTTATTAGGTTGCTGTCACTTTAAGATCTAATGCACGGATCTAATATATTGACATATCCGAGTTTCTCTCAAATGTTGACAATCACTTAAGACATGACTGACTGTGTTTACGTGACAGGCATTTTGACATAACTTTGTGTGTAGGTGTGGAGAAGCACAATAAGTTGAGTTGAAAGAGAAGTCAAGTCCGAGTAAAAATGCATCCGAGTCCAATACCACGAAGAGTTGAACTCTTCAAGTCCAAGACCGAGAATCCCAACACTAATATAGTGTTATAAATGTACATACATAAAATAAATAAAAAATCATACAAAAGTTTACAGAATTTACAATGCTGATGACTGTTAAAAAGCCCCATTCCAGTTTGTGAAAAAGGTCCATTGTTTCAATTGGTTCATGGGATGTGTATGAAATCGCCCCCTATACCCTCACTCACTATTCCCTATATTACTTCACTAATATAGTGCACTTGAAGGAGTGAATGACAAATGGGTGAATTAATTCAGACACTGAGTGTGCCAGAAGGGCTGCTGCTTTTGCATAGTTTGTGTTTGTGGTTTAATAATCATTTGAAACGTATACAAACTAGCAGCTCCAGTAGTAATGAAAATATTTGTCCTGAACTCTGTCATGAAAACTATGTTTAAACCTCAATTAAACAATTTAAAAATCATTTAAAAAGGAGTTTAAACCTGTATGATATTATGACATTGGACCAGTGGTTTGGAAAATGGATGGATGAATTTGCTGCGGCGCCATCTTCTGCTCAGACGTGGGAATTCATTTGGCACGACTCTTGCAATGCATTATGGGTATTATCTAGCCATTTATCATACATTGGTTGTACACTCGTTATTGCGGTGCATTGTGGGATAGAATGAGTTCACTCGATAATGTAAACTATGGTTTCAGACACCACTACAAATGGCTGTTCTCACAGATAATGCCCTATTTAAGGGTTAAGGGGGCGATTTCGGACACAGACTGATGCTGCGTCCCAATTCGCATACTATCCTTCCTAAATAGTATTCGAAAATAGAATTAGTACGTCCCAAATCATAGTATGTTGAAATGAGTGTTCCAAAGATACCCGGATGGTCTACTATTTCCTGTCAGAATCCGAAGTGTAGATCGATGCACACTCTAATGGCTGATATTGCCCACAACCCATTGCGCGCTGGACGAGGATTCAGTTAGAACTACAAACACGCGTGAAAAGTGTTAAAAACAAAATACAGACATGGAGGACGTGCGAGTCCGGCGGTTGTCTTGAGAGGTTTAGATAAAGTGGTTTGAGTGATTCATTATCAGTATCTAACCTGACGAAAATGTATTTATTCAATGTTGTCGACATTATATTGCATCTGCAGCAGCATTGTGAACTTTTGTAAAGATACGTTTAGCCATTAACTTTTAAATGCATCATTGTATTCAAATTGCAAACACGTGAGGAGAGTCTCCGCATGAAAGACCCACGACTAGCAGATCAACGTGGTACAACATTTCTCTCCGAAATGGTAAGAAATTATAATAGATTGAATGGAGGATTTTAACGGTGACAAGATGATTGACAGGGCATTTTACGGTAACTGAATGCATGCGACAGATCTGTCCGTTAAAGAGGAAGTAGTATTTCCCAGAGCTTGCTTACTCTTTTGCTACACACTCAAAAGTATGTACTTTTTCTTCACAAACAGAGTACATACTTTTAGGTCGTAGTATAAGTAGGCAAATTGGGACGCAGCAAAAGTTTCAGAAAGCTTTGTTTCTCCTGTCACTATAAGTGGAGTGAATCAATACTCAGGGGAGGGCTCCCTCTGGAGGGCGGATGAATGATTGTATTGGTGAGATGTTACAGAGTATATGTTGATGTTTGTCATTCACATGTGTTTGAACAGATGCAGTGAGAACCATAAGAGTGAATATGGGAAAACATGTTACTCTAGACAGTGGTGTTACTAAAATACGGAAATATGTCCAACTGCTGTGGAAGTTTGGAGATGAAGATAATCTCATAGCTGAATTCAATGGAACACATTTAGTCTTTTCACGTGACGGGAAATTCAAAGACAGAATCCTTTATCATGAAAACGGATCTCTTACCATCAATGATATTGGAATTGAACACTCTGGATTTTATCAGCTAGAAATCATCAGCAGCAGACACACCTTAGTCAAGAGATTCAATGTAATTGTCACTGGTGAGTACCTTACAACTTTCAATGAAATAATGATATATTATATTTCAATTTTATTTGGGTTTCTTACTCTCTTTGTAAGATATCCTGAAAATAATGCATTTGCGCCATTAAATGGTTCTTTAATATATTTTATTTACATAAAAATTAACTTTTTGTGCAAAGAAATATTTATAAAGACGATCATAATTTTCCTTTTTATGATAATTTATACATTCAATTACTTTGTGATACTGGATGCATGCACTCATTTATTAGAAAGTAAAGCTAATAATTAAAGACTTCAATTGATATAACTTTCTAATAAAATGATTGCTAATTTTGGTGAACTTATTTTCCTAGTGATCACACCAATACAGTCTGAAAAGGTTATTTAATGTTTAGACGTGTTTCTGTCACTGAATGAAGTTATATTTAAAAAAAAAAAAAAAAAATTCTATTTGCTATTAATAAACATGTCAAACAGTTCCTTTATTTAACTGACTCCTAAACTTCATGCAGTTTTAGTCAAAGTTCACAGTGTTTGTTATAGATCAGATACGCTCACACTAAAGCCTGCGTCTCTCTTTACAGAAGCTGTTGCTGCAGATCTTGAACACCCAGGTTATATTTCACTGATCTTTGTTGCTGTTCTGCTTCTGGCTGTAACTGTTGGTTGGATCCTCTATTGTCGCAGGATTTCTGGAAGACTGTAGTGAAAGGTAAACATCTTTATTTTGCATTTAATTGCATGTGTGATTATTTTTCACTGCAGACAGGAAAAGAATCAGACGATGTAAGTCCAAATATGAAGTATAGGCTACTGTCGCGTTTCTTTGTAGAAAACCATGAATTTCTCTGCTTTCACTGTACTGGCAAAAGCATCCCTATATGGAAAAATCAACATCCAAATAGAACTTGTTCAATGAAAGATGTCATTTAAATTATAATGTTAATTTCGCTCTTTTTACATTCTGTGATTCATTGTTTTCTTCCAGGAAAAAAAATAGGTCACATGATCTGAGAGAATCCAAGAGGATCTGTGATTGATTCCACCTGAGGACCCAAACGCAATTTATTCTAAAACTTGATCAAACATAAAACAAAGGAATAATGAGGCATGGAACTAAAAAACAAGAACATAAACAACATAAGGGAGTGATGGCAATGTCAAAACACTGCTTCATGGAACTTCGATGCCAGAGTCATATGATTTCAGTGAACGAGTCTTCATTACGTCATAACTGTTTCCAAACACTTTCAAAGTTTCTCCGCTGGGATGATCTCTGTCAACCCATGAATCACTGAGAACCAATGAACAAGTGTCTGTGGATTTGACCTGATCTCTGATCAGTTTTATACATTTGTTGACGTTTGAATTAGACATTAGTATAATTAAAACCGAGGTAGTTAATAGTCTTATTGGCCTGTTTAGCTGAGACATTTATAGAACAAACAAAACAAACCCTGACAATTGATAAAAAAATAACATATATACACTTGATAATCTTAGATGATTAGATAATTTCCAATTGAAAGATTTTACTTTCAAAAAAAGTTTTCAATAGATTTGTAAAAGGTGGTTTTATGCATGTTTGACCCAGGGTTTTGTTGCATTTCCACTGTTCTGACCACTAGGGGTCACCGTGGAGACGGGTGTCGGGTTGTTTCGAAGCCTCGGCACAATATGGCACATTTGATTCAACTGTTTCAGTGTTTCACGAAGCCTCAATCTGCCCACCACTAATAACAGGAAACATTACTACCGGCGACTGCAGGAGCATGGAAACATTCAAGACAAACATGAGGGCTTAAATAAACAAGACTAACAAGACAAGGGACACACCTGTGAACAATCAAACAATGACAACATGACAGACAAGGGAACACATGGCAGGATCACGTGACTTGAACAAGGGATCACATGACATGACACAGAAACAAAACCCAAACTGCAACAGGATCAGTGTGCAGCTACCAGACTTGCCAGATGACAGTCAGAAATTCTTGTGGTAAAGGTATGATGACTTAATTTTCATTTTAGGATGAAGTATCCCTTGCTTTGTCTTCAGCTGTTTCTTGATGCTGTTATGAACTTTCACTGTTCCTCAGAAGTAGGAAAGGTCTTATCAACGGCCCTCTTGTAGTGCACAAAATATCTAAAGATGCAACAAAGGCATATCTTGGTTTTTTTTTTAAACTCTGTAATAGTGTTGCACAGTTACACACACATCTCTGAACTATCTTTGTCATGAACAAGACAGTAAAAACTGTAATAACTATGACATGATTACACTTTTCAGAAACATTTCTGATTGTTATCAATGTTGAAAACGGTCATGCTGCTATGTTTTTGTGGAAACCATGATACATTTTATTTTTCAAGATTCTTTGATTAATATAAAGTTCTAAAGAACAGGAGTTATTACTGTTTTGCTGAAATTAGTTGTACTACTTTGAGTAAATATTTCTATAATGGCCTACTTGTACTTTTACTTGAGTAGGCCTACAGTTTTTGGATGCTCTACCCACCTCTGTAAAAAAAAGTGTTACAGGTTGCTGGATATTATAACATCTGACTGGTTTTACAATTTTAAATGACTAATTGTACTTTTGAATTTTCTCTGATATGGTATTGCTGGATATTAGCTTATATAGGCTACCATCTGTCTTTTTTAACTTTGTCATTGGTCATTTGGAAGTTTGAATATTGTCTGTGTTTGTATATAAATGAGTTGCGTTGTAACCCATTCCAGAAAGCAGGTTATGCGACATTCCCGTGTAAGTTTAATCCGAGTAAGCAGATAGCCTCAACTTTCGGTTCCAAATTCATGATTCGGGACACCCCATAACAATTAAAAAATAATAATAATAGTGGGTCCCCAAGATATTCTTGTTTTAGTGAAGAAAAAAAATGACACCATCATACAATCATCTAGAGATTGCAGTGTGTGTGGCTCCAAGAGAGCAAATGTAAATCGGATGTTACACTTGAAGGGAGTGGATTGGAATCCACTGCTGCTTCAATGTATATATAATGATGAGTAATTATTATCAAGATATTTGTCAATATTTTTCTTTCTAAATATTCAATGAGTTGAATGATTTCTCTAGGTTTGTGAGATTTTACTTTGTTATAGAAGTTGCCATTGTGATTACTGAAATGTTCTTTTCATGTATTCTTGAATGTCTGTATTTGATTTGATATATGAATGCAGTAACAGTGCTTGCTTATTTATCCCAGCTTCCAGAAATGAAATAGGGACTTGTTTTGTGTTTGAAAAAGGTTTTCAACGTGTTAAAACATACAGGGGTCATTGAAGCCAATATTTTAAGGGACCATTTCTTAGTTAAAGCCTTACTTTCCAGTTAGACTAAAGTTGAGAGAAAGAACGCATTATCTTGATGTTTTGAGATGACTCTCATGTTTATAGTTAGAGCCTGGCCAAATCCAACCTTGGAAAAGCTGTGTGTCGGTGTGTGTGTTAGTCTTCTTGGTTACAGGTTAAGGAACCACTGGCATTATTGGAGATTGAGTGAATTGTTGCTCGAGACATGCTGGCGCTCAACAACCCAAATCTGTGACCTGGAAGGTCATGACGTGGGTCCGAATGTGTCAGCTGCATAATCGATGGAGATATGCATCCGTCTATCTGTATACGTGTGGAAAATTACTGTGTTTATCTATTTCTAAGCCAATGAGAACCATTCAACCTGTAAGCAATGGCGTAGCTTAGACCTTGAAAATGGTATAACTGCTGTGATCTTTGTAATTGTAAGCGGGGCGGCCTACGAACTCCTGTGTGAGTATTGAAGCTGACTTCTGCTGATGAAACTGCAAACTATCTTCAGTAAAACTGTTCTTTAATTTTTTATATTTCTGACTCCGGGTCATCATTCTTCATATCTGGTTCTGGGTCTTTGACTGTAAACCCCTTACACACTGTTTATCTCTTTTATATTGCTTTTTATATTTGCTCATTCATGTTTCATGAACAATACTGTAAACACTCTAATACTATGAAATACATTTTAAACTGTCATGCTGCTATGTTTTTGTGGAAACCATGATACATTTTATTTTTCAGGATTTTTTTATTCATAGAAAGTTCTAAAGAAGAGCATTTTTATTACTGTACTGATAGTATACTTTTTGCTGAAAATACTTACTACTTTAAGTAAATATTTCTATAATAGCCTTCTTGTACTTTTACTTAATGTTACACTGTTTATCTCTGTTATATATTATTATATAATCTCATTTTATAATATTTTATATTTTTCTACTGTCAAATCTTATGTTGTGTACCGTATTATCTTCACAATTGAGGGGAAGTCTCCATTTACATATACATCTGCTCAAAGTCTGTATGTATTTGAGCAGAACTGTTTGAGTTCTTATTTTTTATATAAATACTTTAAATACATTGCAGCCCCTTTTTTCTGAAAAAAAAAAATTATAATGACTGAATTTGTCATGGAATTATTGAGTTTGTAGTCAAATCAACTATTTCATTATTATTATTATTTTTTAAATTATATTATTATTATTGGATGGTGGCACTTACGGTGTGCTCTTGTTTAGGACACTAGATGGCCAAAAAAACACTGTAAAAAATCCAACTTACATTTTGTTTGACAAATTCTGTTTTTAAAGTTTATTCAACTATTTAACATGAACGACATGAAAAGTTTTGACCCTAAGTTGAGAGAACTCAAAAATGTCCTGCAGCTGGTTGCCTTAAACTTAAGTTTTCTCAACTTTTTTTTTTTTTACAGTGTAGTATAATATGCATACTGCTATTTATAAATGAGTTACCAGTCAGTCACAAAAGCACACTGTGGGATAATGTTCCCAATCTAAGGATAAATCTTACAGTCTGAACATCACATATTATATAATGATTTTAAAATGAGTACAATAACTATATTTGAAGTAATTTTGTATTGGGTAAAAACTACACTATGACTTTGTTGCTATTGTTGTTAGCCTACTATTGAAACTATTGTTTGTCCTTGTGGTGAATTGGTGAACATTTGCAATAATTCTAATATATGCAGTAGTAATGGTGAACTTTTGTCTAAGCAAATAACATTCCTGAAGCATAATTTATTCTGTATGAATAATGACCATTACCTCTAGTGGTCAAATAGTGTCATTTCTGAGGGTGTTTACTACTGTACATCTGCAGCACATGTAGGAAAACAGTGAGTAGATGAAAGTAACACTTATACAGTATACTGCTATAACTCTGTGTAAGTTATATGAGCTATGTATGAACTGACAGATTATTTGAAATGCATATATATATATATATATATATAATATATATATATATATATATATATATATATATATATATATATATATATATATTTAGCTTTGTGAAGCACTGAGAATCCCCTCAATTTTATCGTAAAATGGTTCATTACAGCCATTTTTGATTGTTTAAATAAAAAATGCAATTTGTTACGAAAACCATAAAATATTTAATCTATATTAACTAATCGTCTTTACGTGTCATTACTTACCTAATGTATTAATCATTTTTTTTTTTCATTACATTTATATAGTGCTTTTCTGGACACTCAAAGCGCTTTAAAGGGGGGGGGGGGATCTCCTCAACCACCACTAATGTGAATGTGTCACCACATAATGCGTTAAATGTGAATAAATTTGAAAAAATAAAACATTTACAATTTAATTAAGTAATTGTTTTAATTGAGTAAACTTACTCAATTTCATGTCTTAAAGTGATACTATTGATTTCAATTATGTTATATGTGTGGTTCCTGAAACAGATCAGTTTAATTCTCCATTCTCAAATATTTTATATAAATTTTACAAATATAAGTTTATTTATTTATTTTTTTTTTAAACTAATTGGTTAGTCAAATACAAAATTATTTTAGTGAAAAAAAAAATTATGCATCTTAAACTGAACAACTCCGGCTCACCAGATATATAACTTTTTTTTGAAGAAGAAGAAGTTGGAAATTATGACTTTCGGAGTTGAAATGACCACAGATATACCCATCAGTGTGTAAACAGTCCTGGCGTTTCAGCCTTATACGACAGGTGTAAGCTCCTCCTCAATCACTCTTTTGACTAGTAAACAACCAACCACACAGTATTGAGTCACAGTATCTGATCAACATCATATACAGAAGTAGAGCTTTTATTGTTCCACGTGTGTATCGTGTTTTTCCAGTCTACTGAGGAAGTTTTAATATTGAGTCATGAGACATTACAGCTCAGATGACACAGTTACAAAGACAAAAACACTAACAACTGCACATGAGAAGAATGGCATTCAAGTTGTTTAAATCTACTTTGACAAATGTCTAGTTCTGCTACTAGTTATAATCTAGGTAAACCCAGCCTGATCTGCCGGCTATTTGATTTCGCCCTGCAGATTAGGTTGGAAACCTGTACATTTATTTCTGCTGCTTCCAATCCAGATTTGTGGGAACTAATAGTCACAAACTGGCATCTCCACCTGGCACGCTATTGGCGGGTTTAACCAGAGTCGGCCCGAGCCTTTTTGGGGCCCTTAGCAGAATTTGATTTGGGGGACCCCTCCCACTACGCGGAGTCACCTGTGCTTGACGATTATTGACACAAATGTCAAGCAATAATGATACATTATAAATGAATACAGTGAGGTTATGTATTAATACAAAATAAATAATAAAAAACAGATGCCTACTTAAATAAATTACTTTACTCTTTTAGTAACTCTTTGAAACTTCTTAAAACAAACTGTCTCAAAACATATCAAATAAATTATTTGCTAAAATAATGACAAAACTGAGAAATCAGAAACATAATAAGAGCAAGGGTTCAACAGTGACAATTATTGTTGAAAACTATAAAATATTATCATTTCTCAACTGTCTCAATACAGTGTAACTGTCCTTAATTTTTTTTTTTATTATTATTATTGTAACAGACTTTGTTGGATTGTACATGACAGAATCCAACAAAGTCTGTTACTATAATACCGGTAATGATGTACTGGCGCTCGTTGTATGGATGTATGCAATGTATTTTTCCCCTCGGGGCTTGCCGAGATAGGAATGGGTCGTGCGCACTTGGTCAAAGTCAAAGTCAGCTTTATTGTCAATTTCTTCACATGTCAAGACATACAAGAGATCGAAATTACGTTTCCTCTATCCCACGGTGTACAGACAATATACTGTATGCCTACAGTCAATGTAATAGTGCAAAAGTGCAAATAGTGCAAAAGGTCCGTTGTTCCAGTGTGCAATGTGCAATTTATGCATACAGTCAATATAATAATAATAGTGCAAAGGTCAGTTTTCAGGACAATTTTCAGGACAAACAGGACAGCAACAGCAACGCAAGTCCAAAGATGTTATGTGACTGGGGGGAGAAGGGGAAGAGAGTTCAGCATCCTAACAGCCTGGTGTATGAAGCTGTTGGTGAGTCTGGTGGTGCGGGCGCGCAGGCTTCTTCCCAGAGGGCAGTTGGTCAAACAAATTGTGAGCGGGGTGACTTGCATCACTCACAATTGCGATGGCCTTGCGAGTGAGGTGGGCGGTATAAATATCCTTCAGGGAGGGGAGTGGGAGTGAGGCACCAATTATCCTTCCAGCTGTGTTCACTATGCGCTGCAGGGCCTTGGTACTGGAGTGTCGCGGGTTTTTTGAAGTTAGTGATCTAATGTGTGGTGTAATAAAGTGGAGAAGAGTTCAAACTGCTATGTTTATTATTTATTCAAACTGCTACCCTTAAACCCAGAAGGTTAAGTTCCCCTGCGGCTGTTTTCTCCAACTTAAACCAATACTGTGATTTTGCGCAGTTGCACACTCTTGTCTATGCACGCGCGAGGTGTCTAGATTATGCGGATGCCTTAAACGCTGAGACACAGCAATAGTTGTAGTCAGGTATATTGATCATGAAATAAAAATTTTCTTGTCTTGAATAATTCATTCATTCATTCATATTCATTTATTAATTTATGTCACGTATTTAAGTCATCTAAATATATATATATTTTAAACTCGATTGGGGGGCCCCCTGGTGCTAGGGGGGAGAGAAGACTTAACACGAAGACGAGAGAATCTCTCACTTGACTCTCGACAATGCTCAATGACTCAATCGCTCGAGTGCTTGTAAATACCAATGATTTTCTTCTACTTTTTTTTTTTTGCACAACCTACAGAACTCGCTAGATTCCACTGCTTCTTCTGCAAACCGCTGATTTCAAGAGTTTTTGAGCATGTTAAGGGCCCCAAAAGTGCGCTGAGAGTCTCAAAAGTATCCAAAAAGAATATTTAAGTTTGATGCGTTGTCACGGCAACAGCATCTAAGATATCAACAATCCTTTCACAGGTCTACATCTGGCGTGTGTCTACATTATACACATCAAGTTTGAAGCAAATCGGGTAAAGCCTGTTTGATTTATGGACCAAGTTTTCGGACGCCCGTTCCAGGGGGCGCTGTCGAGCCCCCCTGCCACGCCCGGGTACCAGCTTCAGCCCGGCCCTGATGGCCGCGGTCAACCAAGGGGGTAATCCATCAGCCGGAACCTGAAGCCTCCCGGGGGCCGCCATTGTAGCAGACTGTCACCTGCTGTGCATTGACTCCCATTCATTTTGGCGTCACTTTGACAGCGAATAACTTTACATCTGAGGCGTTTAAAGACTTCATTTGTCCATTATTTATTTCTAAAGAAACACGACAATGTATAAAAGGCTCCATTACCTTGTATCTTACGTTATGGCCCCGTAGAAGCCGTTTTTGTAAAAATAGGCTAACTATTGCGTCATAACACGCGACTCTTCGTCGCACAGTCGAGAAATTACCGTATAGACAGGAAGAGAAGCTCACAGGCAATCGGGGGGACGTGGAGGAATAAAGTCTGATAAAGTCAAGGGAGAAGCCCATAGAGAGTCATAAAGTGTCTCCTGCTGCGAGCTCATGAACAGCTAATACTCACGCTCTCCGTCTCTGCGAGATTCGGAAGGGAATGATTCAGATTTCTCTACTAGAAGAGTAGAGAGTTCTAGGCACAGCTACTAGAAGACAGACAGGTTTGCTCACGTGATATTACGTTGTCAAGCTCAGTTTTCGCAAGTACGTCACCCGGATCATTGGTCTGATTGGTTGAAGGACTATCCAATTGCGTACAGAGTCATTACAGAGTCACAGCAAAAAAAGGTCTCACTACCAGAGATGCCAAAAAAATGAAGTATTATTTTTAAAAGGGTTTAGCACCAGGGGCCAAGGGACAAGGCCAAAATCATCTTTGGCCAAATCAAATCTTATTTTCTTGGTTTTCCCCTCTGCAATTCCTAAAATAAAAAAAATAAAATAAAAATAAAAAAAAGAATACAATTTAAACTTACCTCCCTAAACCAAAAAAAGGAGAAGTGAAAAATAGACATTCAAAATAAAATGGCATCAAACCCCCTACCCCTAGTGATGGCCAAATGAAGCGTTTCGAAGAATTATTGCTTTCTTGTGTCGAAAATTGTTCATTACTCGAAGCTTCATTCAGATAGAAATTGCAGCACCATCTCCTGGTGAAGTAAATGTAATACAACAAAGCTGACAACCATAAAATGCAAGTAGGCTTATGTTAACGCCCCGTTTATTACGTTTACCGAGGCGATCAAAGCTGAAACAGTGTTAGTGCTGTGAAACTCATTTATGTAGGTGAATTTCATTTGTTCACCTTGATAATAAAACATTAAGAATAATGTGTGTGTAATTATTTCTTTAGACAAGGACAGAAGATCAGGCCAGCTTAAAAAATGTTGGAAACCATCACAGAAATTCTAATAGTTTTTTTGTGTTGTTGTTGTTTTTTTTTTGTAGTGTGTTTGGGACATATTCCATTAGGATTTAATGCCTCCACCAATAGAACCCAACGCATATCAGTAGAGACCGACAGAGACCACTATAATTCCCATTACAACCAATAACATTCCCATAAAAACCATTAAATCTAATAGAATTTCTGTAATGGTTTCTATATATATATTTTTTTTTATCAGAGCAGAATCATGTGTGAAAGCTTTATCTTTATTTAGCTGTGGGAAGCATACCTCTATAACTTGTTAACTGGTGGGACTGATATTTTTGTATGTTGAAAAGGATGTGCTTGTGTAACTGGTTGTACTTGTATAATGTAGCAGAGAGTTTTTGAAGATTCTTTCTTTGATGCATGTTTTTATGTAACAATGTTCATATGTTCTCTAATAAAAAAATAAAAAAAAATCCACTCTCCTCAACAATAAAGCCAATCCAAATACCGATTACTACAACCCACGGTGTTGCCATGGTTTGGCTTCACTTTTATAAGAAATACGTTCGCCAGGTTTCAAACCTGTCAACACTGGATTGGCCTGTCAAAGCAGTCAGGTGGTTCACAACAGGAGTGAACCAGTCTGTTTGCTTCAGACGTCATTTTCACGTGACTAGTGACGTAATGATACAAGCTCCAAAGCAGTGGTTCATTGCAAGGACCCATCGAGTTTGAAGCAAGCTTCGGAGCGTCGCTGTCAGACGTAACATCACTAATTACCCCCCTTAATTTGGCAAAAATACAAGAATATTTACAGAAGATATATACAAGTTCGTAACAAAATGCCAAATCAGAATCCTAAATTGTAGTCAATCAGGCGTGGGTCAAGTTGCGTTACCATAGAAACGGTACTCTAAATTATTTTATAAGGCTCCTCCCCTTTTGGGGTCCGTCATGTTTTATAATTTATGATCAAAACCTTTTCTAATCTTGACAAAACACAAATTGCCAGAAAGGTCAGAGTCTCAAGATTCCATATTTTTTGACAGAAGTGATATTTGAACAGAAATATATTAATTTGTTATGGCAGAATGCATACAATTAAATTTAATGGAATGTATGTCACCCGGTGGCTTCTTTTTGTACTACGCCTTAACAAAATCTCATGGGAACTTACATTTTTGTGACATCAACTTCAAATTTGGAACACTTGATTAGATACATGGCTTTGATTTTATAGTAATTTTATAGTATTTTTATTTAGTAAAATACATATTTTATAAAGAAGAAACAATATAAAGTTTAAACTTGCATAACTTTCATTTTTTTGAAGTTCTTTCACTTCAGCAATACTTCTTTAAAATAAGACCAAAGTTAGGTCTACATTCCAAAGCATTCTTGAATTACAACCATTTAAGTTTGAATATTGCATTTTAACGTCCATTCTCAACAGTTAAGTGACAGTTAAGGGTTAACAAGAATAATCACAGGTCCAAAATCACACTCACACTCACACTCACAATCTCTCTGGTACGATCTAGTCTAGCCTAGACAAAGCGACGACACAAAGGAATAGCAAAACCGTCTACAATCAAACACAAGGTGAGTGGAGTGTTTCAGCGGCCTTAAATCTGCACAGCAACAAATATCTCAAGACACCCCCCACATAACACAAACATGCACAGTCACAGAGACAATACACACAAGACACAATGGAATAAATGAACAAATGACTCAGGGCAGCTCATAACAGTGTGATATTTCCATATTTTACAGTTTGACTTGAGGCAATCCTTTGTTGTCAGACATCAGAATGAATGAGTTCAGTGTTTTTGTAATAAAGCTGTTTAACTGTTAAATGAATGGCAGCAGTTTAACTGTAAACATCATGTGGGTAGGAATGGAAAAAACATCTTCAACCGCATATACTGTCACATCAAGATATATGTGCATGAACAACCACAAACCTCCAGACACACGCTCATGCAAAATATGTTTGTCCATCAAACATCATAACTCTATCATAACTAATGCAGTTTTACATTCATTTGACATAGTCCTGCTTTTTTATATGTTTTTGATTATGAGAAAGCTAAGTGTTTGTTGTTCAGTATAGACTTTTTCTAATAAAAAACTAAATAGTTTTGAGGCTTTAAAAGTCAAACATGATGCATGCTGCAATGTGCACTAGATTTCAATAATTTGCTAAGTCAGTGAATTACACATCAAAGTCTTTTGGAGAGCGTTTCATTCGTCCATCTCTCAACGCCACTTCAAACCCCTCAGAGTCATCCGTCTGTTTCTCTGCTGGGATTTTCTGACATTTCTTTCTTTCAGAATTCGTCAGAAGTGTAAAGAGTACCTGAAACCCATACTTGAGTAAAAGTACAGATAACTTACAACAAAAGGGCTCCATTACAAGTTACTTGATTTTAACAGTAGCCTACTTATTACTCATACTGAACGTAGGCTCAAATATGAACTACTCAACAACCAAGAGAAAGGCCAGTGAAAGACAAGAAACAGTCGATTAGTGAGGAGAGCGATCATGTTAATTTTCTAAAATCAAAATAAAACTGAACACCTCAATATTGCAATAAATCAAGGTCAACACAACAGCCTCTAAAAACATAAAGGCAAAACACACAAGTTATAGTTTCTCCAATGCCCTACAAATGGCGATATCACTTCTTTATAACAAAAATAAACTGCTGCAGAAAAAGTTAGGTGCCATGCAAAATCTAGGGTGTTTCTCAAAACCAAGAATGCAAAGAACGGACTTGTGTTCTTGGGGAGAACGCTCTTGCTAGTTGTTCTTGGAAGAATGAACTTACAAGGTGACGAGCACTCAGAACGCTGCTGACAGTTTGAGAAGATGTGTTCTTGCGGGTATTGCGCAATACCCTCATACAGACGTCATCTGCAGAAGCCAAACATTTACGACTCGCCATCAATATTCATGAAAATGCCAATATTTGAAATCTACACAGTTGATTTCTCTCCATCAAATGTGATGAAATAGCATTCAAAATTGTTGTTGTCAACTTGCTGTTGTCCTGCCAAAATGAATGCTGGGATATTTCCGATGCATCCTCGGTAAAATGGGCGTGTCAAGAACACTTCTGGAATTTTTAACCGTTCTTCCCAAAATGCAAACTTGTGTATTGGGACAGTACTTGGGCAATGACTGATGACGTTTCACAAGTCCACAAAAACACAAGTACAGACAAGAACGCATTTTGAGAAACGGCTCACATGTGTAATTGCATTACTACAAATGTATTGGAGTAAAGGGTATAGGCCTACACATCAAAGATGTACTCAAGTAGAAAGTAAAAATTGCTAATATATTTGGTAAAACTACAAAGAAACCAAAAAGATACTTGAGGACAGTAACTACATTTACTCAAGTTCTTTACACCACTGGAATTTGTGCTGAATGCTGTTGCTACATGTGGTGATCATCAATCCCAAACCTCTGCAGAGGCCGAAGGTTCGTAGAGCAAGCTGGATCCGGTGTTCAGGAAAAGGTTTATGTTTGATCATCTCATGGAGACAGCAGCGTACACCACACCATCCTCTTCCACTTTTATTTTCTGTATTAAGAAAGCAACAACACAACATATAATAATAAAACATTTTATCATAAAAAAATATTAAATAACATTTAAAAAACATATTAAAAAAACATTTTAATAAAACAAGGTTATCTATTGAAGCCTGTTTCTGTCAACTTTGTAACTTTTTATTTCACTTATCTCACATTTTCAGACTTTTTATAAGAATTGCCAGTTTGTTTGTTTTTTGTTCACTGTGGGAAAAAAATTAAAGGGAAATGTGACATTTTATCATACAATTCTGAGACGATGTCTTGCAAATGAGACTTTTTTTTGCAGAATTTCGAGATATAAACTCGCAATTGTAAGAAAAAAAAAGAAAAGAAAAAGCATGTGTAACAATGTAATGGATCTGTGCGTCAAGTCTTAAAGTGACATCAGCCTAATAAATCTGCGGCCAAATATCTATATGGCAGTTCTCCCCCATGTTATCAATGTCAAACTTGTGGCCAGTGAAAATGCTGAGTGGCTAACTTGGGAAAACCAATAGACACAGTGAACAAAATGTTTTAATGTCAAACCCTGCTGACAGGCGCACACATCTAAATCTGACTCACCACTGAAACGATACACAGACACACAACATACATTAGGAACAAATGATCTTACCGATTTATGTGCTTTTCTTTTGTAGAATGTTGGCTCAGCGTAAGTGATCTCTTCTGTAACTATACAGTAATAATAGATCCATTACAACAACACAACTTTCTTAGCTAGATCTGTTTCTTTAAAACTTAGTGCAGTGAAGTTGATTTATTATTGAATTAATGCAGATTTGCAATTCTTGTTGTAATAAAGATTGAGAAATGTGCCAGTGAGACATTCAGTGATATTATTCAGACATGGACATGTATTTTGATGCGTAATAATTGCCAAATTTAATAACATTAGTATACACTATATTACATTAAATGTATAACACTATATTAATTTGGTTTCGTTCCATAAAAAGGAACTAGAGGGCATTATCTAGAAAATGGATGAGAATAACTGTGATTCAATTATAATTAGAGCTTGTTTACAATATTTAGACTGTAAATTTAAAAGTATTATCTGTTATCATGCTTGTTTAAAATTATAGATTACATTTACCTTCTTGATCAGTTTTTCTACATTTCCTGCAGATGCAGAAGATCACGACTGCAGAAACAATCATCAGAGATCCAGCAGAGATCAACACTATCAGAGACACTGAGACTGGTTGTGAAGTAGAATGACCGTCCCGTTCTAAAATGATACAGAAAGAAGTGAATGCATCAGTGTGATCTGTGATCAGAGATCAGGTCAGTAAACACACACATATATCACCAGTGCTGTCTGTGATACCTGCACATGTGTGACAGAGTGTGTTTGATGTCCAGATATGTGGTCTGGTTGCTGATGGGATTGTTCAGCACACAGCTGTAGGTGTTTTTATCCTGATATTCCACCTCCAGAGGTAGAGAGAGACTGATGCTGAGATCACACACACTGATGCTGGACAATACACTCATTCCTGCGTACCAGGAGAGAGTCGCATCACACACATTCAACACTGATGAACACACCAGTGAACAATTTGATAATGATGATGATGATGAAGAACAGTCTCTGATGATGACAGGCACAGGCAGACGAGCTGGAAAACATGAGAGAGTAAACAGAAATAGGTAAATCTAATCAACAATCTTATGTGACGATAACCCCGGGGATTCATCAGCGTCGCCCTAGAAACAGACGAGGAACACCTGGATGCCCTTGTCACAGGCTGATCGGCCCCAGCTGTGTGGTCCAAAGTCCATGGACTTTATCAAAGGGGGAGAGATCTCTGCATGAGACAGAATTCTAATGCCTGTTCTTTATCTTTCTCCAGAAAGCAGCAGTTGACTGATCAGATTTATTTATTTTTTTCTTCATTTTGTAAATAAGTCCACTCTTCGGGCACTTTGCTTGAGCTCCCCTTGTCGTGTGATTCTTCACCCCGTGACACTTATTTTCAGTTAATGGTGGTGAGTGTTTATAACGTCTGTCATCTCAAACTACAACATTTGAAAACTTTACAGTATGTACAAAATAAAATAAGAATATGTAAAGGACAAATGATCTCTACTCACCATAGACAGAAATATTGGATGTTTTTGATGATCGTTTCACTCCACTTATCTCTAGTGTATAAACTCCAGTATGTTCAGTTCTGGTGTTTGTGATGGTCAGAGATCCAGTTTGATGATCCAGCTTCAGTCTGTCTCTGAATCTCCCATCAGTAACATTATCAAATGTGGAGAAGATTCCATCAGCTTTTCTGATTTGAGCTATCATAGAGTTTTTAGCTCCATATTTCCACAGTATGTAGTCGTCTTCATGTATTTCAGTAACACCAGAGTTTAGAGTAACAGAATCTCCCTCCATCACTGACACTGAATCACCAAACACACCTGGAGAACACACATAAAATCATATGTATCACAGAATAAGGTTCATGTTAATAAGGCCTGAAATTAGCTGTAATTTGTACCCTTTAAATGTAAGTTGTAGAACAGCAGCAGACACATACATACGGAAATGAAAGATGATGTAAAAGAACAAACAGATATATGTGAACCAATAACTTAATCTTTATGGCTGTCGAGGAGTTCGATTTTCATGTAATGTGCAACAGTCCTTTAAAACCCACACAAAAACCAGACATTTGAAAGCAACCGAGGATTACAAAGCCTCCAATAGTTTTAGTTTACATTCTTGAGAAATCTCCATTACTTTTCTGTGATTTTCAATGTGAAATGTTAATAGTCCTGGAAAATTATTACAATTTCTACACATTTCCTTGGCTTTTCAAAATTCCCAGACTTCTACCCAAAGAGAGATCACGAACCAAGACCTGATTTAGAACTTACCATTCAGATGCCAACAGCACAAACAGAACAAAACAAACACATGAAACATTTTCTTAGTCTGAACTATGTACCAAAAACACTCGAACTGTTAATCTGAGGTGTGAATCTGAATTGTCCCCTGACAGACTTCGCCCCCTCCTATAGGTCACACACACACACACACACACACATACACACACACACACACACACACACACACACACACACACACACACACACACACACACACACACACACACACATACACGCACACACATACGCACACACACACACTCTCTGAACACATGATGCGTATGATATTTAAAATATGGTTAAGGTTTATTCTGGCCCTTATTATGGCTATAACGGTTTGAAGACTTTAACTTAATGGCAGAAAAAATACATTTCTAATTCTTTATAATTTAACACTGTAGTTTTTTAAATGGCCTTGCTGTGTTAAACACGCAAGTAGAAGAATATTGAGTGAATCTCTCTGAATATAATCACAACAGAACGTATAATTGTTATAATAAAAAAAGTTGAAAACCTCACATTATCAGTTTTGTATGACACTATATCTATTCATCAGTCAAACTGAAACCTGCTGTGGTTTGATTTTTTTCAGAAATGTGATGTGAAGTTTTGAACAAACTTGTGTGTGTAACTTGTCGTTGGAGAGCTTCTTCCTGTCCTACTAGTTATTAACCTCACAGTCTGACTTCCTCTCGAGAAAGAACTGATGTACAATTAAATAAAACACTCAAGCATTCAAACAAGTGTCACAGGTCAGAAGTCTTAAAGAAGTTCTTTAAATAGGTTAGTTAGTTAGTTAGTTAGTTAGTTAGTTAGTTAGTTAGTTAGTTAGTTAGTTAGTTAGTTAGTTAGTTAGTTAGTTAGTTAGTTAGTTATAAAATCACAATAAAGGCATACCGGATCACATTAAAGATCCTACGATCGTGGCAAACACGTGTAATGACTATTTTATAGACAGTATCTGAAATAACAAGACCTCTCCCTGCGTATAAATGAAGATCAGCCCATCTTTCAGATGCAAAATATATCAGAGGCCGAGGTAATACAAATTATTCCTGCTCTCAAAAACTCCAAAATAATGGATGTCCATGGTATTGGCTCCATCTTCTTAAAAACCCATACTGATGCATTGGTTCAATCCATCACTCTTATGGTTAATCTGTCAATCAGTCACAAAGCAGATCCATCGTTTTGGATAGAGGGCCTGTTATACCCGTCTTTAAATCTGCCAACTACCGGCCAATCAGCATCCTGCCAACAGTGTCTAAAGTTGCTGAAAAGTGGATAGCAAACCAACTGGTTAAACATCTGGATTAAGATTTTACCACACTGCATCGTATTCAGTTCGGTGTCCGGCCTAACCACTCCACAGAGACAGCAAACTGCTTCTAATTGAAAAGATCAAGTGTTTACTAGATAAGAAGCCACAGGAGCTGTATTTTTAGAGCTTAAGAAGGCGTTTGACACAGTCAACCATCAAGTACTTCTGACCAAACTTACAGACTTTAACTCTACAGATGCTACATAATACAATGTGTCACAGATGGTGTCAAATCCCCTGCCTTAGCAATTATGTCGGATTTGAGATGGACAGCCTTTATACCCTGTTTCAAGGTTTCTCCCCACCAGCTGTACCTTCGACCCATTTAGATAAGGTACCCACTGCATTTAGTTTCTACTTTTAAGAATACTGTCAGCTACTAAGGCCAAAGTTCAAAACACATATATTCCCTGAAACGTTAGTTTCTACTTAAGGACACAAACTGCACACTAAGGTTAAAGGTCCTATCACATGTTCCTGAAGCGTCTCTCACGGTAGACATAGGCCGTTTCTCAATATGCGTTCTTGTCTGTACTTGTGTTCTTGTGGACTTGTGAAACGTCATCAGTCGCTGCCCAAGTACTGTCCCAATTCAAAGTACACATCTAGCCAAGAACAGTTCAAATCCCCGGATGTGTTCTTGATCCGCCCCGTTTACCGAGGATGCATCAAGAGGTGATTTGTGCGGACTTGAGACAGCCATGTATCCCATAATGCATCTCGCACCAACCAGCAAGCGTCAATACCAGAGGAGACAACCCGCGTAATATCAAAATACTACTGTTATTGTGTCATGAAATGTAATTTTAAGAGTGTTTCAGGTGAGAATGTAGTTGTTTAAAGCTCAAATCTATGGTTTGTTTATAAAGATAGCGCCTATTTGAAAAATGTATCTGGCGCTTTCGGAGTTGTAAGATCCAGGCAATCAGCGGGCGTTCAGCGCTCATTAACCCGACTGGAACAGCCTTTCCTCGGCTAGTGCTTCTGACGTGTGCCGCTGGCTCTGGTGTCTCTAGTCTAGTGGATAAACATGACGTATATTCGTCTTGTGTCGATCTTTGGTCTCACTCATTAAAGGGTACCTATTATGGCATTTAAAATGTTCCTAATAATGTTCTGGGAGTCCCCAACAACAGTTTTACATGCATGCAATGACAAAAAACACTTTTGTTGTCTTATAATATGTATTTATTTTTACCTGATTTGCTCACCGACTCCCTAATGATTCGTTTGACGCTAATCGGCGGTGATTGGTCAGATGACCCAGTCAGTTATATTTTGCGTTAGCCCAAAGCTTAAACATATTGATAAAGCACTGCAGTACTACAATACGCTTCACATAATTTCACATATTTCAAAAAACAAAAAAAATGACATTGGAGACCTAGAAGCTGCTGAGCGTAAAGGGGGTCGCACACCGGACGCGCAGCTCGGCGCCGCGCCACGCAGCGCCAGGTCTTTTAAATTCGAACACATTATTCTCTATGAGAGTACACACACCGGCGGCGCCTTTCGGCGTCTGTCCGCGGCGCCCAGCAACGGCTCTGGACCGTGTTCAAAATCCTGCAGAGCCACACGGCGCCATTTACATATTTATATATTAAATTTACATTTATGTGTCTCAAATAGTAGTAATGTATATACGGACTTAGCCCTGTGCTGGAATATACATTTAGTTTTATATTTATTTAAAGAAATCAGAAAATTGCTGATGTTAGCAGATTTTCAGGTGAGAGTTGTCCTAGACGTGGCGTGGCGTGGCGCTGAGCTGCGCGTTCGGTGTGCGACCAGCTTAACTCTTAAGGGGGTCGCACACCGGACGCGCAGCTCGGCGCCGCGCCACGCAGCGCCAGGTCTTTTAAATTCGAACACATTATTCTCTATGAGAGTACACACACCGGCGGCGTCTGTCCGCGGCGCCCAGCAACGGCTCTGGACCGTGTTCAAAATCCTGCAGCGCCACAACGGCGCCATTTACATAGTTATATATTAAATTTACATTTATGTGTCTCAAATAGTAGTAATGTATATACGGACTTAGCCCTGTGCTGGAATATACATTTAGTTTTATATTTATTTAAAGAAATCAGAAAATTGCTGATGTTATCAGATTTTCAGGTGAGAGTTGTCCTAGACGTGGCGTGGCGCTGAGCTGCGCGTTCGGTGTGCGACCAGCTTCACTCTCTCACACACACACACACACACACACACACACACACACACACACACACACACACACACACACACACACACACACACACACACACACACACACACACACACACACACACACACACACACACACACACACACACACACACACACACACACACACACACACACACACACACACACACACACACACACACACACACACACACACACACATAAAAGCAACAATTATTAATAGTACTTACAGGTTGTGATTCGGAGGAGGAAGCTGATCCAAATAAACTTGGTATTGAACGTTCCTTCAGTATCAGGCGACTCGCGAATCCACACGTGAAAGCATTTGTGTTTGTGAAGCGATCGTCATTAAAATAACGCGAACACAGCTCAAGGTGGCTATACTTGTGTGGTATAGTTGTAAATATAAACTCTAGCCACTGAGTCTTCACATGCTTGTCCCTGGGCAGTGAAAAAAAAAGTTTGCTTTTGATTCGCACTTCAGAACAGAGTCTTGTCGACATGTTGTTGTCAGGTTTCTCTGTCTGCTCGGCGCGCGCACTGAGTGGGCGTGTCGAATTCAAATAACTTGTACAAGTGATGTACGAAAGTTAGAGAGAAAGCATCGTTTGTCTATCGATTCATATCAGCGACTCAGAGTCGACTCTTACTTTTGAGAGACAATAACTTTGTATACAGTGAACTTTCATATTTAAAACTTTGCAGGATGTTTTTGTTCACTTAGATCTATGTTACACACTACATGAAAGGTAATTTTCAAAATTCCATGATAGGTACCCTTTAATCTATTTGTTCCATGGCAAATCGTTTTGGCTGAGGGCAAAGTGAAGTTTCATAACTTTATATATTTAGGCTATTTAACTTTAACTTTGTAGCCTAATTGTTTGCTTAATTTATCATTGTAAGTTAGCTTCTTATACCTTTATACTGGATATTATTGATCAGTAAAAATGACATTTAACAAAAAGAGACAGCTAGGGTTGTTTATTTTATTTTATATACTTTAAAATAGATATATTTTTTATATTTATTTTAACATTCTCTTCACTATATGTAAAATAAAATGACACAACCCTGTCTCTCTTTGACAAATTTCAATAAAAATCAAGAATGTTTCATATTTTTTAAATAGAATAAAAAAAGAAGCAGGGTTGTGTTTTAATATTATGCAGTGAAGATAATTAATGTACACGTTGCCTGAACCACAATTGTGTGGCAATTTAGGCTAATGTTTAAGATTTATTTATTTTTTTTATGAAAAGAAGCAGAGTGGTGTTTTCTAAAATATTTCGTTTTAGTTATAAGGCAGAGTTGTAGCATATTTCGTTTGATTGTTGCCTAAAATATACAATTTCGTATGCTATTTAATCACTCAATTCACTTCTGAGAACATTTGATGCGAGAAATCATCTGTGAAGATTTCAAATATTGGCATTTTTACGAAAATGTATGGCGAGTCGTAAATGTTTGAGTTCTGTATGAGGGTATTGCGCAATACCCGCAAGAACACATCGTCTCAAACTGTCAGCAGCGCAATGTGTGCCTCGTCACCTTGCAAGTTCATTCTTCCAAGAACAACTAGCAAGAGCGTTCTCCCCAAGAACACAAGTCCGTTATACATTTTAACAAATAAGGATATTACAAAACACCAGGGTAATTGAAGAGTGTATCATAGCATTTTAAATATTTCACAGATTTGTCGTTTTTTAATAATCTTATTGAAGAAATGTAGAAATCAAAGTCAGAGCAAAACAAATTTAACATAGGAGATGAATTAAGAAATTTTTGTTTATGTATGTGAAATTTTGCTAATAAAATAAAAAGGTTAACAATAAATTCCTTATCACTTTTATTTTCATAATACAAAATAACATCCTTTAAAGTAAAGCAATAATTAATATTAATCAGATTAAATATAAAAATTGGCCAAATCAGTCCAAAACTGGTTCACGACATTACAGTCAAAAAATAAGTGAGTCAGTATCTCTTTCTCATTATTACAAAAACAGCACATATCATCAATATCAGAAAATCTTGATATTAAAGATTTAGAAGGATAAATGGTATGTAGAATTTTGTAGTGTATTTCTTTTATTTTGTTATTAATACAGTATTTGAAGGGAATTAACCAAGCTCTTCTCCATTCAATATTTTCAATCTTAGAGTTCCAGAAAAATTTCCCTCTAGGAGATATTTTGTTTTGTTTTTGGAAGATATTACAAATATGTTTGTTATTGCATTTTTTCTCAAGTAACCCAACACCTTCTAAAATTAAACTTGGGTTTGTCACAGATAAAGAATTGTAACATATATGACATTTGACAAGTTGACGAAGTGTTACAGGAATAGCTTTAATAACCGAGTTAAATTCCCTAAACTGTACGGGAAAATTGTAAGTTGACATGAATTGTTCGTAAGTTAAAAGATTCCCAGAATTGTCAAACATTTTTAGAAGATGATTAACGTCTCTGTTGAACCAATTTGTTAAAAACAAGGATTTATTGGAAACAGTTATATTTCCATTATTCCAAATTAAAGAGGTGTGAGGAGAGAAATTGTGACAGTAACAAATTTTCC